>JAQGDQ010000103.1:0-177500 GCA_030141605.1 Tubiluchus corallicola | reverse complement strand
CTCTACGCACAGACTAATGCATAGTTAAGTAAAGTCCATGTAAAACAACTGAAGTTACTGAACTGGTGCGGCAGATGACTTTGTTTTACACACTTAACCTTTGACCTGTAGCAACTGCGCGTGCGCACAACGAAACTGTGAAAAGGCTTTTCTGATGGTCACGGTGGCATGGGTAATAAAAAACAATTATGACGAGGAATGAGCACAAATCATGTTGACTGCAGCGACTATGATGACATTAATGGAAGCTACAACAAAGCAGAAAATGGTGATGATTAAAAATAGTGATGAAGATGATAATGACGACGAAGACAAACAACAACGACCACGACGATTATGATGATGATGGTGATGATAACTGTGGTGACGACGATCACGACGATTACCATATTGATGGCGACGACGATGACGAAGACTTTGATGTTGATGCTAATAATAACTGTATAAAACTGAGCACTTAATTGAAAGAACAAGTCACTCAATATGTTGCGTTCATTTTATTGTTATCGCTTAAACTTAGAAAACGATAACAAAGGCATTTGCAAAGAACTGCTTATAAAGGATAAATGTAAAGTATACAGCCTCTGAATAGAAATTTTCAGGCCTGGCGGTTGCCGGCATTCACCTGAAAATCATGACGCAACTTTGTGAATTTTCGTAAGAACGTCGTAGCTTTCTGTAAGCGCGTGTTGCTTTAACTAATTTAAACATCTGCAGTTTACGTAATGATCACACAGAAATACTACAAAAAAAATAGCTATCTGATTTTTTCCTAAAAAATTGTTATACTTTTGATGAAGACTGACAGCGCTCTACGTTTCTCCAGGACGAATGACGTCACTGGAAGAAGAATGGGCATTGAAAATAGGAGCGCCCAAGCATGAAGTGATCGCTACTTTAAAGTGAATTTACTAGTTACACGAGGTGCTTATTGCAGGTTTATTACTAAATACTTCCAGCATGCTTTGCGAACATTGAAATAAGCCTAACCTCACAGAAGGCTTAACCTCTCCTTTAAAGCGCAAATTCCTGCCACACAATAATTGTTATTGGACGTTGTTTAATTGACGTACGAGGATTTGACATAACTGACAGCTTTTTAATCATTATTCTTGTTGTTTGGCGACATAGAATAGCTGACATAGAATAGACTATCAGTAATAACTGGCTTCATTCATACGCGTTAATCTGTCACAGGTGATCACTTGTTAGAGAGGAATTACTGCTGCTAAGGCTGAGGAATGATTACTACGATAATATCTAAAGTGCTTTTCTGTAAGAGCTTTGCGAATTGACACCCGGAAGTCATGTGACAGGATGTGAGGTAAGTCTTCTTTCTGATTGCTTTAGGTTTCAGTTTGCTACTTTTAAAATAAAATTTTATAAATGACCGACCAAATCTCTATTTTATTTGCAAATGTGTATAGCATATATTCCAGCTCTCGGCATATATTTCAGCTTCAGCATATATTCCAGCTCTCAGCATATATTCCAGCTTCAGCATATATTCCAGCTCTCAGCATATATTCCAGCTTCAGCATATATTCCAGCTTCAGCATATATTCCAGCTCTCAGTATATATTACAGCTGTCAGCATATATTCCAGCTTCCAGCATATATTCCAGCTCTCAGTATATATTACAGCTCTCAGCATATATTCCAGCTTCTACCATATATTCCAGCTCTCAGAACATATTCCAGCTCTCAACATATATTTCAAACACACAAACAGCGTATTTACATGCCTGAGAAAATTAATCATCATTCTGTTTCAAACTCAATTTATATTAAATTAAAATTGGAGTTTTAGCTCAATTAGACTTTTTCAGTTAATTAATGTTCTTCGAGAGGATGTCTTTCTAGTCTATAAGCTAAAAAAGGTCTACAGCTCATAGCTTGTAGTCTATTGGCCGTGAACTTGCCAAAGTCATTCAATTTTCATTTTAAGAAATTGCTACACGTAGCAATTGCTACATTGCTACATCCAAAGCGTCGCCAACGCCGTCCCAAGTTGCAGAGAAAAACTAGGAAAGAGAACGGAAGATTTTTTTAAAAAAAATTAACAAAAAAATGTAAAATTTGGGTGTAGTTATCTTTGTTATCACGTAATGTTATATGTTTGCATTTATTATCAGACAAAGTGCATTTTTCTGAAATCAGTCTTCTTAAATCTTTTTGTTATTGACTGTTACCAAGAACTGAAAATTAGACGACGAAACCGACAATGGTGATGACGACTACGATGACGACGATGATGATGACTATGACGACGACTACGACAATGACGATGATGATGATGATACTGATGATAACGATGATGATGATGATGTTATTGATGGTGACGGTGATGACGATGGTGACTGTGATGTCAGTGATGAAGAAAAAATTTAAATCTCAACTTTTTACCTGCGTGCAAAAGCAAACGGAAGCAGAAATATCTAAAAATGAATTGACATTTAGTGGCATTTTTACCCGTCAGCTTGCTCTATTGATTGCAGACAATCAACACAGAACTGTAATATTTAATTTTCTTAACGAAATTCGTATAATATAAATGTGTGTGTCGCTTGAACGTCGTTCATTGTGAATAAAATTGTTTTGGGAGGAGTTTCCAATTCTCCACACAATTTAAATACCCTAACCCTCACCTTACCGTAACCCTAACCCAACCCTAATATTAACACTACTTTATTCGGATCTCATTCTGCGCAAATGATGACGTTTTTAGCTTCTTGCAACATGTTAAAAATATAATGGGAAATGCGCTTTAGCACATTCGCTTTCTTCAGTTCCATTTGTAATAGACAACGCTTGTACGGTAGCCCAAAGCGCACGTGATTTACTCGCTCTTTTGATATTTTATAACTGGAATCGGAGGCTTTTCAGGAAGAATCGAACACAGCAAATACGGCCTTCCATTCAACGCGCTACATTGACCTGAACAGAGCATTGACTACAGCGCGTGTAAAATATCAATAAACTCGGAATAAACTGTTAAAAAAAAACTCCATCAAATTGTTTAAAATTTTCCCAGCGACTCTCGATAGAGTGATAATTCATGTTGGCTTGAATTAGCTTGTCTGCTGAAATACGTGCTCAGCACATTATTGCGACTTTGTAAATTTGCAGTTCAATAGATAATTTTGTCGCGCAAAGATTTCCACTCTTGGATTCAGAACAAGGAGAGAGCGAAAACGTAATACGTTTGGTTGATCGATTAGTCTAAAGTGCTTATAATTAATAGGACTAATGCGTTTGTGTATTGTGTGCACGCTCATAGTTGGGCCTGGTGATACCCCAATGCCTAACGCAGTTCATTACTTTCTCTATTAATAACTTGCTATAGGAAGATGAATAATTGGCGCGTTGATGCGTTTAACTAAATTGTTGGCAACGATTAAAACAAATATAATGGAACCAGGGTGGTCTAGCCAATTACCAGTGCTGTATGAAATTGTGTTCATATATTTAAAGAAACATCAGCCAATCGTCAAACATTTAGCAAATTAGAAAAAGCAAATGAGGAAAAATTAAAGAGGAAGAAAAGGTGACTTTAAAGTATGTCCCATAAACTCTCCACACAAAGTTATATTACTTAGCGATATGCTTAATTATTTTATTCAATTCAGTTCAAATTTTTACTTCGGTAACTAAGACCATATAAAATACAAATGCAGTACTAAAACGAAATAAAATACAGTGAAACAAAAAGTAACAAGATTAAATGTAGGATTTGTAAATTAAGAGCTAAATAAAATAAATAATTATGTAATAATTCAAAGTAATTTCCTGTATGTAGGCAGAAAAGAAAATTTTTAGTAACTTAAAGTGTCGCTTACCTTCCCAGTGTGCACCACTGGCTCACCAAAAAACATTATTGGTCTTCTTCACAATACAAAGTAAATTATACTTTAGTTTATATAGTGAAGTGCACGCTACGAATGCTCTGATTATTTTTTCAAACTTTACGCAAGGTCATCTAAACTTATTTCAAACAACTTACTGCTAAAATGGCAGCGCCTAACGGGAGTTTAAATTTACAAGTTTTATACAAAGTTACAGCTAACGCAAGCCCTGTAAGCAATAAGACCCTGTAGCGTAAGTAACATACAAATTCAAAACGAATTTTTAAGCTTTACTGCTTTACTTATGAAAGGTGTTTTCGCGTTGCGTTCGTGTTTGCCTTTAAACAAAATTTAAAAATCCCAATGCTCCCAGCGCTAATATCGAATAATGTGCTTTATTCTTTCAAATTTTAATTAACTTTTCTCAATTTGGACTTCTCTAATGAAGTGACCAATCGTCACAAAGTCGCAATTTCGTTTGCTGAAGATAAGTTCTCTTGTCGCTACTTTGTGAAGCATGTCACTACTAACTATGCAAATGAGAATGAATGTTGGATTAGGGAGTTGATACTTTTCAAATAATAAAATTGCTACTGTCTTTCCAATAGTGGCGTGTTAACGAGCTTTGGGAGTCAGACCACCGTGGCGAAATCTTCATCAATAATGAACAAGCTAAGCTGGCAGAGGCAATCTTTGCGTGATTGATGTGTCTCTGTGGTTTCGAAATATGAATGAAAATTTATCCCTCTAATCCGCTATTTCTTCTGTCAGTGCAGAAATTAACCGAGAGTTGAAGAAATTAGTTCTGTTATGAAGAGTTCTGTTGTAAGGAGTTCTGTTATAAAGAATTCTGTTATAAATAGTTCTGTTATAAAGAGTTCTGTTCTAAAGAATTCATTGTTGCTGTCACTATCGCAGTTATTGTCAAAGCTGTTGTTCTTGCTCTCGCTTTTTTGTTACACTCACATTCATGCTTTCACTTTCATTGACTAGTTTTATAGTGTTGTTGTTTTTGTTTTTCTTCTTCTTCTTCTTCTTACTTTTCAAGTGTAGCATTGCCATCGTGCTAACCACTATTGCTTTTGCTGCTACTGCTGCTGATAATGATGATGATGATGATGATGATGGTGGTGGTGGTGGTGGTTGTGGTGGTGATGATGATGATAATGTGATGATGATGATGATGATGATGATGACGACGACGACGACGACGATTATTCTTGTTGTCGATGTATTTTAATGCTACGGATAATGCTTATATGCTTTTGACAAAAGCCTTTCTCGGTTGGTTTACCTGGACAAAATCGCCTCACACCCAGACTAACACAAGCAGCCAAGAAGCCCTAATTATGCAAACTCGTCTTCCTAAGTCTTCCCACCCTCTTCTTGCAGCTGCTGAAGACCCAGTGAAGATTGAAGACAGATTGTCGCCGCTTACAGGCGGTTATCAGTTAAGCTCCTTATGGAACTATTGACAAGATCAATAGAAGTTATTATTCTCAGGGTAATGATAGGCAAGCGACGTGACATTAAGCTGGAACGAGCCTCTTGTGTAGCATATCGCAAGTAATTTCAGCATCACTGTTATGACAAAAAATGATTAGAACGCGTGTGGTAAACCAAAGAGTCGTGATGCTGCTAGATTCCCAGTTATGTGTTGGCTAAGTTACGTCAAAAATGTCAAAATGCCACGAAGTAAAATAGCTAATAAGTTTTGTATGACAGACAGTAGTCCTAAGCTTGTACTAACAGCAAAAGCCAAAAAATATAAGAAGATTAGGTTTTTGCACTTATTAGATCCTTGAAGCCTTTTTAACACTCTAGCAGCGACAAAGACAAAGATGAGATTTATTTACCGTCGTTCATTTAACAGACAACATTAGCACTAACAGCTATTTAGCGACTTACACCCAGGACAATGCTTGATTTTAAAAATTAATAGTTCCAAGTATGTAATCAATGTCACAACCAAAAACAAAAAAACTACTTCGGCTGAACTTAAAACTCCTCCTGCTAAGAGTGCTCTACGAATGCTCTGATTATTTTTCCAAACTTTACACAATGTTATCTAAACTTGTTTCAAATGACTTACCATTAAAATGGCTGCGCCTAACGGTCAATTTAAACTTGTAAGTTTAAATTTACAAGTATTATACAGACTTACTGCTAACGCTAGCGCTGTATACAACAAGACAGTATGTAAGTGGTACAAAATTTCAAAACAATTTTTTAAGCTTTATTTATGAAGTGTTTTGTTTTATGCTTTAAGTACAACGATGACAGCCTTCACTTACGGCCGACCCGGACTTGTTGAGTTTGCTGCAGCTATGCCGGGTGGGGTGGAGGGGGAGAGTTGAAGGTACCCACAGGAGGCAATAACCCAGCATGCTTTTGGACTCCTAATCGCCTATTGAAAGGAACACCTTTGGCGAGTTGTGAATTGAATTGTATTCCTGATTGTAACTACAAGCGACATCGTCATTTCCGTCAACATCGCAACCGTCTTCATCGTCATCGTTATCACTGTCACCATTCCATACCACATCACGTCATAATGCCCAGCAGCATAAAAGGAATAAGATGATGAAGGGTAAAGAAAATGTTTCTGTTTCAACGATACTTTTCAAAACCCCTGTGGCATCTAGTGACATTTATACTCAGCAAGTAAGCATTAGTCTGCCTGATTTAGTTGAAGATTCCTATGAGTCGTTAAGCAAAAGACCTGAAAGATTTGAAATGATCAATAGAAGCAAAATTACGGTAATGAAAAGCAAAAAATGCGCGCAAAAAATCGAACATTTCCGAAGCCCAGAAGACTATCTGAAAAAGCGAAGAGATTTTAGAACCTTGTGAGGGTTTTTCTTTCCAGGAAGAAAGACTTTTATTAGATTGTAGAAGATTTAAAGGGTTTCAGCACTCAGTAGGTGAACTGGTTACAATGCTACTGCTTAGAGGCCACAAAGAAAAGAAACTCCACAGCTGAAAATGTCACCTTCTGAAAGACATTGCTTAATGCATTAGTCGCCTTTTCCTTTACAATTGAATTAAGACAGTTGATAGCACAATGTTTTTAGTGATACAGATACATTACATGAAGTTTTGAAATAAACGGATTATGTATATAACAATGAGCGTTTTTTAAGAAGACGTTTTCCATTTTGTAAATTATTCTTATCTTACTGAACATCCTGTTCAATCTCACCTCCTTAAAGCACAAGAAAACCCTTTGCTTACATAAAACTTAAAAAAAATTGTCTTGAACTTTATAACACTTAGATACTGCATTTTTGCATACAGGATTTGCGTCGGCAGTAACGCTGTATAAAACATGTTAATTTAAACTCCCGCGATGACCGTTAGACGCAGTCATTTCGACGGTAGGTCATTTTAAACAAGCTTAGATAACATTTGAAAAATAATCAGAAATTTACTTTACACTGTTAATAAGATCAATAATATGTTTTTTGGTTAGTGAGTGAGGTACGCTGGAGGTGATTCAACGACATTTTACCAATTGTTGAAAACATTTTAAATAATTATATTCTGGTTACATAAGTATTTCAAGCAGGTAAGAGAATATATAACTTTGAATGGGAAGTTATTTGGGACGTAGTTTAACATTTCCTTTTCTTCCCCTGATTTACGTTGAGCGTATATGACGTCATGTAACAGCTTCGTCGGAACCGTATTGCGGGAGATTTAAAATCAAAACAAACAAAAAATCTTTTCAACGCGAGTGCGATATACGCATAAAATTTCTATAAAGTAATATAATTTTTCTGAAACTTACTTCAGGTACCCCTTTTCTTGCCCTTTAAAGGAAAAGACAAATCGATTAAAATGTTAGGTTTATTTTACTGTTATCACTTACACGTACAAAATATAATAAAGAAATTTGCAAAAGCTGTCTATAAACATAATGTGAACTTATGCTACCGTTGTATAGAAATTTTTACGCACGGTGGTAGCTGCCATTTACTTGAAAAGTATGACACAACTGGTGGTAGACTTCGTGACTTTTCGTAAGCGAATCGTTGTTTCCCGTAAGCGCGCAGTGGCAGTAACTCATTATACCTTAGGCGAAACTTGACAATATGCTGCTTTTGTTTAGTCGATGAATGACGTCATTAATGGAAAATGGGCGTTCAAAATGGAAGCGCCAATGCGTGAAATGATCGCGATTTACACAGGATGCTTACTGCAGTTTTACTGCAGCGAACATTGAAATTAGCCTAACATTCCTGAAAGTTTGGCCTTTCCTTTAACCGTCAACCCTTTCAAGCGAATTTTGTCACGGTTCATTAGTTAAGAGTTATGGGAAACTAGATGCATAGGCAACCTTATGTGATTCGAATCTCGTGTTGGACGTCACATTTTTGTCGATCGTATTAAGTATAATTCTGTATTCTGACATTTTGAGACATCAAAATATAATATTATATCGTATAATAATCCATTAATGTAATTTAATAATCTGTATTTTTCATGAAGTTTTCAACTTGGAATACGTAGAACAATTCCATTTATAAAATTCTAATAAGTCTAATGGTTTAAACTTGTAACCTAAAAACTAAGTTAATTTTCAGATGACCAAATTAGAACACCGTCCATTAAAATCTGCTTAGAAATTCTGATAACTTGATTTTTGATCCACTTGCGAGATCTATGTCCGTACTTTTGGGGTTATCAAACCGCGGACCGCGCATTTATCCGCTGTTATGAAGAATTATCATTACTTTTACACGCATCGCATGTGAGCCAATTTGAAATCGCCCCAATGGTTAGTTGATACCGTGGAGAGAATAAGCTACCGTGTGGCAAATGCGTTATTATAGACCACGCTTGATCAACGTACGATATTCATTACCTACGTGTCACCCAGAGAGCTGTTTTTTATTATTAATATATTATCGTAAAATATTCAACACAAGGGCAATTTATGTGATGCTATACAAACAAAGAATAGCGTCCATGACAGGATAATAAAGGATCATTTAGAAATGTTGCACTTTATTTGCTATTTAAGACAAACTGTGAAATTGCAATAAAAATAAAGGGAAGGTGTTTACAATTCCCCCACACAATTCAAATACCCTAACCCTAACCTTAATCATAACACTAATTTTAACCCTAACCCACCCTAACCCTAATCCTAATCCTAACCCTAATTTCTTGTGTGTGGGGAATTGTAAACTTTAGCCGAATTAAGGAAACGGGTGTAAAAACAGCTGTTGACCGAAAATGTCCGTAAAATCGGGAAACAGTTGAATCATTTGTGTAAAAACAACAAAAATCACCAATAAACTACAAAAATAAGACTGTAAAATATTGAGGCTATAATACCTGCTCTAATATAGCAACCATTGTTTGACAACATTCGAGGCTAACTGTACGTATACAGCAACTATTGTTTGATAACATTCAACGCTAACTTATACTAATACAGCAACCATTGTTTCATGACTTCGACCGAAATTTATATTCAGGAACTGGTGGTTTTCTATGACAACTTCTATTTGCTTCAAGTTTTTTTTTCGAACTTTGCCTTGTGGTTTAGATGCCTTGGCATTTCTGTGTGTATTTTTGTATGTGTGTCTCTCCACCCAGTTCGAAGGCTGCAAGTGGTTCATGAATGACAAAGTTTGTGTGACAGATGCATCATATTTCAAAGATATCTCGCATCCTATGCTTAATGGATGCGATTGATGTCAAGAGATTTCATTTACGATACGTTTGTTTGCGATTAAAAATAAATCATTAAGAGAGCAGAGTAAAAAGTGAGAAGCTTGGATGTGCCATGCTTTCTGGTGCACAAAACAGCTAAATCGTCAAACAGCTAAGTGTGAATAAATTGCAAATTTTCAGTTAGCAGAAGACATGTATTGAGTCTGTTATTTGTCTAATATCATCTATTGTGCATGCTGGTACTTAACTAGCTACATAGTATTTATAATGCTCATGCAAATCTGTCATTGTCAGGAATATGGCGGTTTTACTTTTAGTTAAAGGAAAACCGGACCAACTCTTAAACTGTACATCAAAACAATCTACTCTTTAAAATGTTGAAGGGGAACACACTATTTTTTCAAGAATGACTCAAAGAATTATTACCACACAAAAGTAGTTTCGTGTTCCCGCTGCTAGTTTTTCGCTGTTACATGCATTTCGCCATTCGTTAATTAGATAGTCACTAGCGCCTGCCTTTCTGAAACGCGTTGCATAAAAAACAGGTACAGTACCTTTCAGTTCAGAGGTGTTCGGTTGTGACATGGTACGCACGTTCTACAACTCATGCGTGAGCACCGTAGGAAACTTAAAATTTGAATTTTAAACTTAAAATTTGCCGAGTTTTTGTATATTACACTGAATGTTAAACAGTAGCACTGTACTTCAATTTTCGCCTTCGCAAATACGTACAACATGCTCGTGGAATATTTGTGCTGTTGAAAATTGTGCTCGCTTTGGACGTCTTCACTAGCTGGACTCGCCCGTCGTTATATAAGTTTTTAACCTAATATTTAATTATCTTAAACACTAAGTCATTATTATGGGTGTTAAAATGTACACATTTTACCATACTGCAAAATGAGCTAGGATATGAAAAACCATTTGTTTTGCTTTAAGCTAATTTTGGTTATTAGTCTACTTAGTCCATTTTGAGAGAAAAGACCGCTCCATTTGAGAAATGCCAAGCATGTGTTTTTGTTTGTGGCAAAACGTATTCTGCAATTTTTTGTTTTGGCCAGTTTTCATTATCTTGTTTGTCTAACTTGATTTTGCCTTTTTAGGGTTCGAGTATCAAAATGAAAAACAAAATGTTCGCCTTCAAAACACAAATTACTTAAAAATTTCATGTAAAGTAACACAAAAGTAGTTTTAAAGGTGACAACCAAATACTGCATTACGGCATTATTTCACAACGTTGATCATTTTAGTCAACATCTTCACCTTTTCACAGTTTCGCTGTGCGCACGCGCAGTTGCTGTAGGTCAAAGGTTAAGTGTACCACAGCAACGCGTCTTAACTACAACCGTCACGTGACATGTGGGTAAAGCAAAGCCAACTGCCGCCTCAATTCGGTAACTTCAGTTCTTTTATGTGGACTTTACTTAATTATTCACTAGTCTGTGCATAGAGTGATGTACTAGCAGGATCCTCCTTGGGAACAAAAAAATAAACTAGGTAAGGTTCTAGATAGCTGCTAAAACTGTTTATATTACAATAGCTTGGGGTACGAGGCGTTGTCAAGTGCACATAAATGCGCTGTCTGATACACATAACCTTTGACCTTTTCACGATCATCATCAATCGCTGAAACTGTGAAGAGGCTTATTTGCTTGCCTTCATCATACGCATTTCAACGAAATTTGCGCCTTTTGCAGGTACGTAACACGCAAGTTTTATTCGTGAAGGCAGGTTGCTCAAAAATAACCACCATATTTTCGTAAGAATCTGCAAAAACAGACAAGAGACGGGTTTGTGGGTTTTCAGGGGATGGCAGGAAAATACAAATAATACATAAATCTGGAGTTTTATGTGTTTATCACATTGCTGTCCAAATAAAGAATTTTATTGCTTGTTTGTCCCAATGTCCTCTACGTGTTTACCAAGTCAAGATGAAATCATAACCATTAGTTTGGCCGAAAAGAGAAGCCATGTGTGTCTCTCAGTTGTGATGTATCGTCACAGATGGCTTCCCAGCACTGAAAAGTAGCGCTCGCTGAATAGGTGGGTGTGATGGTTCGGGTTAGAAGGGCCACAGGTACCCGAAAACCACCTTTTCAAGTAGCGTGTGCCCAAAGGTGTATGCTAATTTTAAGATATGTTCGTAAAATGTTCATGGGAATAAATATTTTGTTCATAGTTTTTTCTAAATAATACATGGGTTGTTTTCTTTTCATTAGTTAACGAAATTTTATCTGAGTCTCAATAAACAAGTAATGTAACAACAAATTTAATAAGATTCCAAATATTCCAAAAAATGACAATGACCATCAATGTACAAAAAAGGAAACCCCTTTCCCCAGAAAACTGGCGATCTACCCGGGTCGGGTCTTGCTGAGTGTTCACTGACGGTACAACAGTCCATACTGACAGTCACAGCTTACAGATTTCTTGCATGACACTGTCGCACAGGCGACGTTTCCAACATGGTAAACAATTTAACGTCTACGTGAAGATAATAGGCGATGGAAACAGCCATCACACTCCTCATTGTGAATCTGACCACTTTACAGTCTACCATCCCTATGGTGTTAACCCAACAAATGGCAATTAGCAGTTGGTGATTTACGAGAGTAATAACATAAGTAGAAGTATACCGTGTCTTTCTGTGATCTGCTAACGTCTTCTCTGGTGCGTAAAACTTGAACCAGAACTCGGGGACCACATCACATGTCTTGTCATCAAACTGAGACAGGATACAAGACGGAAGGTACTTAACGTGTAGACGTACCTCCGTTTAACACAAGGAAACCACTCTCTACTACTACGTGGCATGGAATCGGCAGGTAAAAGAAAATCCAGGTCACACTGCTCACGAGAACGTCTGGCTTCCGTGATTTAACTTTAAGGTAAAGATCTTACTCTACGATGGAATACTCGTGTACCCACCCAAACGACCTAGCTACCAGGGGTCGTAATTTATGAGGTCAAAATGCGATTTTGTAGAACATTAAATTAAATTAAAAATGCAAAAGAAAAGTGAATTTTATCTCTTCATCATCAGCGTAGGTTATGAATGTAAAGAAATAATGTGCACGGTTGTTAGGTTAGTGGTTCCCTACATTACCATACTGGACCATCACAGTAGGCTTTGTGGAACAAGTCGTGAAGTATTCAGACCCAAATCCGCGAGCATGACCGTGTTCGTCACTGATTATGCCTGGTCCAGTGCGGTTTGTTCGCAAGTGATTGACCAGTGTGCAGGGGACTTGCAATTAATTATCACTTGACTACACCCGGTCCAGTGTTTTTACTCATGTGTGACATAGCTGTTTGCCTTCTTTCAGCTCCCATTTCGGGCCTTTAAATCATCCCGGCTTTTAAGTAAACCACTGTTTCAACCTACCTGAGTTGTCTACCTGCAAATTTCATGACTCTATCTTTTTAGTTTTCGAGTTATTCAGTGTTGTGAGTCTATCCCTAAACTTGGACGCCTAAGAAAACGACTTGAAATTTTTGAAGCTAAAAATCAGCGCATTGGTACTCTTAGATCCGCGCTGCACGAGGTTATAAAAATTTCCTGTAGTTTTTCAGTAGGCGAGTACTTTTTATACAGTTGGATATTGTGAACATGGTGGTGGCACGTAACTTGTTTGCAAAAAGCGAAAATTAAAGTGCAGTGCTAATATACAGCATTCAGTTTGATATACAAGCTCGGCAAATTTTAAGTTTAAAATTCAAATTTCAAGTTTATCGCTGTGTTATTTCGAACGTGTGCACTACGTAACAACTGAACACCTCGGAACTGAAAGGTAGAGCGCTTGTTTTTCTGTGTATCGCGTTTCTTAGATGCAGGTGCTAGTGCCCATCTAACTAGCGAAAGGCGAAATACATGTAATAGTAAAGAAATAGTGACGCAAACGCAAATTAGGTTTCTGTGATAATAGTTATTTCACGTACGTTATTCTTTACATAATAGTATCTAAATTTTAAAAGCACCATTTAAGTCATTTGCACTAGATTACTTTAGTATGTTTGCAACATGAAGAGCTGCTTTCCATGCCCAAAAGGATCATTCTTTAACAATATATACAGAATCCCCGCGAGGATTATGCTTTACCATAGATTTTCTGTATGCAGGAAATAGTTCGCCAACAAAGAAAGCAAAATTTGCTCAGAAAATGAAGACCTGCTCCTAGTAATATGTTGCATTAATAAAACATGAGCTTTCCTATAAGACGCGACCTGAATTGGTTATCAAACATGAGGTGATGAATGACTATCATATATGAGGGCAGAAGCCAGAGGCTAAGAATGAAAGAGACCTGCCTCGCATCTGCCTCTAAAAATCGAGAAAGTTGTTTGCTTGATCTACGCACTGTATTTGGAATTGTCGTCATCAATCTCGCTGCTACTACAGCCATTGATGCCTCTTATATACAGTGCATAGAAACCACGTGTTTGTCAGGGATGCCTTTTCACGGTTTTCAAAACACTTGCATAATATTTAAAGCGTTTTATTTGTCGTATATTACAAATCACGAATCTCATAATAAAATTATCTTTAAATTTAATTAAAAATTAATTAAAGCTGTTGCAATACAAGTCTTCTTTTTTTATTTTCGCTTTTTCATCTCTATTTATCTCGCGTTATTTCTCGTCCCATCCAATTAATTTTTTCTCTTGTCATAATTGCAGAAAAGCTAATTTCCTGTACGTGTGTAAATATAAGCTTTTTTATCATGGCTAATTAAACATTAAACAGGCAGTGAGTATAATAAATAAAGTTACATCTATGTAGAATCAGGTGCAGTTGCCAAGGAGGCGTAAAATGACACCAGAAATTACGCGCCAGGAAAGGGGAGATTATGCATAAAATTAATGAATATTTGATTCAATTTTCCGACGTAATTTCATAACGACTGATAAACAAAATGGCGTCGTAATTTTCCAGCGACATCGTTTTATCATGTAAACTGAATGTACAGCGCTGTTGAAAGTTATGTTTTCCCCTCTTAGTTACTTGGCGAATTAACTTGGAGAGAAAATCTGAACGCGCCGTAATACCCTTTTCACAGTTTCACTATGCAAATTTAAGTGTAGCACAGCAACGCGTCTTAACTACAGCCGTCACATGACATGTGGATAAAGCTAAGCCTAAAGCCGTCTGCCGCATCAGTTCAGTAACTTCAGTTGTTTCACATGGACTAGTTTGTGCATAGAGTAATTTACAAGCAGGATCTTCCTTGGGAACAAAAAAAATGAACTAGGTAAGGTTCTAGATAGTTGCTAAAACTGTTTATATTAGTTTTACTTAATTATGCATTAGTATGTGCGTAGAGTGATGGAAACAAGAAAAAAAAAGAACTAGTTAAGGTTCTAGCTAGCTGCTAAACTATTACCATTACAATAGCATGGACTGCGAGGCGTTGTCAATGTACACAAACGCATGATCTTTGACCTTTTCATGATCATTATTAATCGCTGGAACTATGAAAAGGCTTATTGTTCTAAAGTGCGAAAAGTGACAGTCAAGATACGACAAACAAGCTCTCGAATGACCAGCGGTTACCATTCGAAAAAAACACGCTTTTCTGGTCAGTGAATTTATAATGGATAATCATTAACAAGCCATTTCATTGTTTATCAGTCACACAGAGTAAGAGCATATTACAAGTAGTTAAGGACTAACAAGGAAATGCAGAACAAGTAAACAGAGTACGAAGAATAGACACTAGATGGATATCGACATTAGTGCATTAAATGATGCACTGGTCCAAGCGCACTGAAAAGGTCAAAGTGTCTTGGAAAAGTGCAAGTGTCCTGAGAAAATCCAAATGCTCTGATTAGGTCCAAGTGTTCTGAGAAGGGTAAAATGCCCTGAGAAGGTCAAAGTTTTAGTGCGCTGAGAAAGTCCGTGCCCTGAGAAGGCCCAAGTGCCATGAGAAGGTCCAAGCGCCCTGGGAAGGTCGAAGTTGAGAAGGTCAAAATGCCCGGATAAAAAGCTACCTTTTTCCCTAGACAAAAAATTGGTTTGTCAGTGAGTTATACAAGAAATGATACACAGAAATTTATCTATTTTAGGTAACAAAGAGCTGAAGAGACTGATTAAAAGCTGCTAACAAAAATTTGTCTAGGGTCCCTTTGGCGTTGAACTGCACATAGAAAGTCCCTTTTCTGATCCACTGTACTACATGCAAAAGTCCTTTGTTTACTAGTGACTTTTTAAAAGTCATCATATTTTTATTTTTTAATATACATCAATTATTATGCATTTGTTATTATCTTTGCTTGTCAGTGCAACTTCTATAAATAATCAGAACGATTTTTTAGATTCCATCCCATTTTGAAGTGAGATAAAATATATATTTTTCATATAAATGTTTCATATAATTAAAACTTACAAACTTAACAGCTGGCGAGCGCTGTTAGCAGTGACGTAATTTAATTTCTCGAATACGTGGCTGGATGATGAACAAATTTTACTAATGATGCTTCTTCCAACCAGAAATAATCAAACAACGTACTCATGATCATCTTTGTTTAGTTATGTTTGGTTTGAAAGAGCAGTTATTACTAAAATTTGAACGTAATTTTTCTTTAATGAAATTTAATATAAAAAGTCAATCAAACGGTGCAGTTAAATCAAACGCTAATTAAACATGCGAAATTGATTCCTGAAGAATAGAAAGAATTCACTTCACTACATTATCCCGAGAAAAACGCATTTACCGTCTAAAGAAAACAGTCAGTTGTCATGGAAACGAAAATATAAGGTAGGTGTTTTTCAGCCCAGCATCTGGCAAAATTCTTACTAATTGCAACCCAAGATTTTCTTCGGCCGGATAACAATTGACAGGCTGTGTAACGCAGCTGGGATCTAGCCGTTTCTTTGTGAAAATTCTGTAAGATGTCAGATTAATGTTGCTGCTAGATTATACGTCAGCGCTGCACAGCCATATTAAACTAATGAAAGTTTTTGTTACCAAAGCCGCATGATTTTCCTAGTGCTTGCCGTTTTAGAAAGAGACATAATTGAAAACCGCAAACTAACAAAAAAATTGATAGCGCTAACCTTTTACTGAAGTTGACTGAACGACTTCCGAACAGACGTTTTTTGAACAGAAACTGAATGAAAGATCCTAGAATTCGCCTTAATTTCTTAGCGTTTTAAGTTAAAGGAGAAGAAAAGGCTATTTTAAAGTATCTCCCAAAAAACTTCTCACACAAACTCCCCATATTACTTAGCATTAGGTAGTAGTAATATTTCATAATTACTACGTAAGTATTACGATAATTACGAAATATGATTGAAAGATTTATATATGTAACTAGAAGAGAAAATTCTCAATAATTTAAAATATTCTGTGAAAGACAATTTTTGTCGCCATCCAAGTGTGCATCACTGGCTCACCAAAAACACATAATTGATGTTATTGACAATATAAAGTAATTTAAACATTTCCTTAGTTAGCGAAGAGTCTACGAATGCTATGATTACTTTTTCAAACTTTGCACACTGTTATCTTACCTTGTCCTCACAGTGGCTGCTCATTGATGTAGTTTAAATTTACAAGTTTTATGCGGCATTACGGCTAATACATGTTCTGCATGCAGCAAGACAACAGTGATAAGTGTAATATTAAATATATAAGTGATATAAAATTTCAAGACGAATTTTCTAAGCTTTGTTTATGAATAATGTCTTCTTATGCTTTAACGAAACTAATGTATATAAGCTGTGAAAATGAAAAACACAAATGTATTGACAAGAAACTTAGCTAAAGTCGCAGATCTTTTGCATTTTTCTAGTTTAGTCATTCCACCTGTGAATTTAGTCTTTACGAAAATAACACAAAAAACGTTTTAAGACAAACAGTTATTGGTAAGGTAAACATAAACTAAGTTTCTCGTTTACTACCCAGCTCATAAATTTAAAAAAATCGATTAATATACTTATACCCCCCCCCCGCGTAACTATTGAATAACAATGATTACATGCCACGCAAAGCATTCTCAGCATTAATTCTGGTGCTGCACTGCGGGTGCTAAAGCAGTATGTTAGAATTAACACTAACAATACTGTCTGTCTGTGGTACTTTTCTTTTATACTTCCACTGATATTTGGTTTAAATACATCATTTATTACTGCACATGATTATGTGTGTGTGTGTGTATATATATATATACATATATATATATGATTATTACTGCAATGCATGCGAATTACCACAAATTTTGGAATCACAACTTAACGCAATGTATAGCCCGACAAAATTGCAATTGACAATGAAGTTGCCAACCTAAATAAAAGCAAAAATGGACTGAAGGGCTTTATGTATTAAATTATCATGCTCCTGCACAAACTCATGCACGTCTTACTGGATCTCATTAAGTTAATTACATATTTCATATTTGATTTCATATTTATTAGTCCCAAAATGATCATTACATTGTATATTGTGCATCATGTCTTAAAAATGCCTTTTCAACATAATCAATAAATGCCTTCTAATTACTTCTAAATCATTACTTCCCATCAAGAATAAACATTTATCAGGATCAAACATAAGGAAAAATTCTGGTATAATTATTTTGATGTGATTATATAATTTTCCTCTAAGATCATTGTAATATGGGCATTTTATAACAAAGAGTAATTCGTCTTTTATTTCATTTCTTAAGCAGTATGTACAGTTTTTGTGCATATATGATTCTCAGCCGGGATTTTTCTAGGTTTAACGTAAAAGAGTCAATTCTCAGTTTTAATGTAAAAATATATACTTAATACACTATAATTTTTACGCCTCGAATGCTGGAATAAACTATGAGCTCATATATGATTACGGAACTACTTCGTTGAGTGGTTAGTGCGTTATTAGACTATACTACTGCGCAGAAGTGGTTACGAAATGCTCGCAAGAGTGCACGTTTAGCGCACTGTTGAACACGAACACTCGCTTACGTGTCCGCTGAACTAAAACACGTCGTTTTTGCTGAACAATTTACTGAGGAAGGGAAGCGAAAATGTCATTAACGGTAATGGCTGTAGCTTTTAGATAATCACCCGCTGTGCGACAATAAAACTGTTGCAGAAACAGATTATAGGTAATCATACATAAGAAACAGTCACTAGATGGCGCAATTTTAGCGTGCAATCTGTCTAGGGTACCCGCTGTTAGGTTATCCACGCCTCCTTTCTTGGAGGGTTCAAATGGTTAGCTAATTTTGCTCCTGTATTCAGAAGAAACCTTCAGACAGACTATTCGTCACTGAAAGCGCTACGGACTTTCAACAGTCACCGAATTGCGGAGACCTCTGTTAAAAATGATCAGTAATTATTTTGAAAGCTTTTTCCGTCCAAGGGAATAAGCTTTTTCACAGTTCCAGCGATTGCTGATAATTGTGAAAATGTCAAAGGTGAAGTGTACCAGACAACGCATTTGTGTACACTTGACAACGCCTCGCAGCCCAAGCTACAGTTTTAACAGCTAGCTAGAACCTTACCTAGTACATTTTTCCTAGTTCCCAGGCAAGAACCTGCTGGCAAATCACTCTACGCACAGACTAATGCAGAGTTAAGTAAAGTCCACGTAAAACAACTGAAGTTACTGTGCTGATGCGGCAGACGGCTTTGCTTTACACATATGTCGCGTGATGATTGTAGTTTAGACGCGCTGCTGTGGTACACTTAATCTTTGACCTACAGCATCTGCGCGTACGCACAGTGAAACTATGAAAAGGCTTATTGCTTGAGTTTCTTGGTGGCCTAAGAATATTAAATTTTAATCCTATTGAATGAGTTGCCACAACACGTAGTCTTTTGTGAACTCGGGGGGGGGGTGTAGACTCAATTTTATAACATGTCACTCAATAGAGACAAATAACAAGAGTTTACACAGTATTTTATCAAACACGCGTGGCAGCTGCTAAAAATTTATAACTATTGAAACTTTTTTGTGGGAAAACGTTGCGAGTCAGATGAAAAACGATACTAAACGTGTTAGAAGTGTTGTTGATTAGCGAATTTCTTGCTGACAGTAATGCACAAAGCAGTTCACGCTTGCGAGCTTACTGTCAGAGAACAAACTCGAGAAAGAAAACTCAGAACGGGCCATACGTGTCGACCAGACAGTTGGTTTAGTGGTAACGCGTCCGCTTTTCGCGTGGGAGGTCGCAAGTTCAATACAGAGGGCGGGTAATACCAAAGGCTTTAAAAATGGTACTTACAGTTGCCCTGCCTGGCGCGTCGTACAAAACACCACACTATTTACCAGTAGAAACACCACCCATTTACCAGGCGATGTCGGTACATCATTTCCCGAAAGCTTTCCCGTTTCGTTCTTTTCGTAACTGCTAAAATCATCATCTTCAATTACTGATATTTGATATCGGTATAAAGCTAAGAGTAATGTCACCATTGAGGATCACACTTAAGCTTTCTGTTATCTCGATATAATTGTAGTTTTTACATTTTATCTGCCTTTTTATGTTGGACTTTAAACGGAAACACCATTCATTAGTAAAGTTTGAAAAATGCGATCAGAAATTTTGTATCACCTTTTTACATGCTGTCTTAGTGCACAAAGAGCTTGCGACAGTAACGCTGTATAAAACTTCGGCAATTAGGCGCAGCTATTTTGAAAGGTAAAGCGTTTGAAACAAGTTTAGATAACACGTTTAGATAACGAAGTTTGAAAGAATAATCAGTGTGTTTGTTGTACACTGAGCTAACTAAGCAATATTTACGTTATGTTGCTATTGAGATCAGTAATGTATTTTTTTGATGAAAAAGTTTTGCACACTGGGATGGGGAAACAGTGACATTTTACCAATCGGCGCATATAATTTAAATTATTAAGAATTTTCTTTTCCAGTTACATTAGTCTGTCAAGCAGGTAAGCGTAATGATAAGTAATCTAATCTAAGTAATGTCCGGAAAGTTTATCGGGACATACTTTAAAATTCCCATTTTGCGCCTTTAAAACAATGGATCATTAAAACTCACCCAATCGAGTCACATGAAACGGCACAGCACAGAATGCGTGCACTAACTTCGCCATAACAAATATTGCATTTTACATAAACAACGTTCGTTTATAAAACCTGTAAAATAATAACAATGAAAAAGAAAAACAAATACTTAGTCTGCCTTTTGAAAACAGCAATCAATGAAGCCGGTTTTGAACGTGCCAACTTGTAAGCGTTTCGCAGCTTCTCGCTTGAATCATCTTAATTATGTGAAGGATTGTTGATTTCCGGCGTTCAAGTGTTTTTACTGCTTCTACCGTCGATGGATAACAGCTAAGCAATTAAGTGAGCAGCGGAGAAGGAATGTTGATAAGTGCAGGTTTCACTGATTTCTGCTATTCAGCAACGACCAAGTTGACAGTATTGACAGTCATCTTAGAAGGATTTATTTGTTTTGAAGTTTGTGAAGAAATCTGTTCTTTTGGAAAAGTGTTAATTTAAGAGAATCTTTTGTCTGGAATTTTTATTATTTTTGTCATTTTCGATTCAGTTGTACAATTTTTAACTAATTTTGATTCTCTCTCTCTCTCTCTCTCTCTCTCTCTCTCTCTCTCTCTCTCTCTCTCTCTCTCTCTCTCTCTCTCTCTCTCTCTCTCCCTCTCTCTCTCTCTCTCTCTCTCTCTCTCTCTCTCTCTCTCTCTCTCTCTCTCTCTCTCTCTCTCTCTCTCTCTCTCTCTCTCTCTCTCTCTCTCTCTCTCTCTCTTTCTCTCTGCCTCTCTGCCTCTCTCTCTCTCTCTGCCTCTCTCTCTCTCTCTCTCTCTCTCTCTCTCTCTCTCTCTCTCTCTCTCTGTCAAAATCAAAACTAAAAGCAAATCAAAATCTATCCTCCCTTTCATTTCTCATTTCTGCAATTTGTTCTTTTTTTGGTTTTTTCTTCCTATTTTCATTTTCCTATTTACATTTTCTTTCTGCCTTTTCTTTCATCTTTCTTTTTTTCATTTTTTCTAATCTCTTCCCTTTTCTTTCTTTCATTCTTTTCGATTTTGTTTTTCTGTCTTTCTTGTTTTTCTTCTTTTGTCAATTATCGCACTTTTTTACTCGTTACTTTCCCCGTTTCTTTTCATTTTATTTTTGTCTTTCTTTTTTCTTTTTGTTCTTCTCGTTTTTTCTTTTGATAATAATCATTCCGCAATCAGAATATCAACTATGTTATGTCGGCATTACATTATTTTTTTAATCTCAATAATTTCTCTTTCCGGTGAAACAGGACGATTTTTCATAGCCTACCCCGTACGGTAAAAAGCATACACTTTAACACCTATAATAATGCCATAGTGTTTAAGATAATTAAATAACAGGTTAAAGGAACCCAGCTAGTGATGTCGTCACAAACGCACACAATTTTCAATGGAATAAACAGTCCATGAGCGTGTTGCACGTGTTTGCGAATGCGAACATTGAAGTACAACGCTACTGTACACATTCAGTGATATACAAAAAGTCGGCAAATTTTAAGATAAAAATTTAAATTTCAAATTTACCGTTGTGCCACGCATGCGCTTTCGAACGTGAGCACTACATCAGAAACGAACACCTCTGAAGTGAGAGGTACAGCACCTGTTTTCATGCAGCGCGTTTCAGAAATGCAGGCGCTAGTGCCGGTCTAAGTAACGAGAGGCGAAATGCATGTAACAGCGAAGAACTAGCCGCGGGAACACGAAATTACTTTTGTGTGGTAACAGTTCTTTCACGTAAGTCATTCTTTAAAAAATAGTATGTTTCCTTTCGATATTTTAAAGAGTAGATTGTTTTGACCTGCAGCTTAAGATTGGGTCCGGTTTTCCTTTAATTTCTCCCCCGTTCGTTAACTCTGAAGCACTGGCCGCAGCAGCTGTTGTGGATTGCTTTGTATACAGAGCCATGAAAATCCCTTATTTCAGCGTCTTAACTCAAGCCAACAACATGGCGTTACAAGCAGAACTGCATCTAATGCCTCAATTCCGCCTATATTTTCTTCACAAACACGTATACATCAAGTTAATGCGAGAATTTACTTTTACTGTTATTATAAAAGCAAATTGAATGGCTTTTCACGATCCGCATATCCATAATTTAGCATTTTGTTCGAGCTTTTTGCTGCTTATGCTATTGCGTTTTGCTTCTACATTTACTATGTGAACACTTACCGAACGGCCATTTTGCAGTAAATATTTCAGAGAAACTGTTTAAAATTTGCGAATGGTAATGAATAAGTTTTATTTATGCGATCAAAGATTGCTTCACATTTCCGTTTTAGTTCGTTTAACTACCGAGCATTACGCTGTCGCGAGAACATAGGTAACAGATATAAGTATGTTGTTCTAAAATGGAAATTTTGTATTCATTATGTTTTAGAAAGACTTTCTTTCGATCTTAAAACATGTTGTGGGAAAATGAAATTATTTCATGCAAAACAAATGTCTGCACACTGCTCTCTCTCTCTCTCTCTCTCTCTCTCTCTCTCTCTCTCTCTCTCTCTCTCTCTCTCTCTCTCTCTCTCTCTCTCTCTCTCTCTCTCTGTCTCTCTCGCTCTGTCTTTCTCTCTCGCTCTCTCTGACAATCACTTAAATGGTAAGGTCCTACGCATAATTAACTTTTCTTGCCTATAGATGGCCCTACGAAGCTGAACAGCATTTTAAACAAATATATGACTAAGTAATCAGATTTCTTCATTACAAATGAATAAATAATCCAGTGTTTTTATCCAAATAATAGCTCTATTCCGCTGCTGAAACAAGTAACGGCTTGCTCTGACTAGCGAGTTTTCTCGCCAAGTAACTCTAAAGCACGTTCAGACTAGAGACAAAACTTGCTGCAAGTTGTTGCTTGTTGCTTGCTCCAGCTGTAAACGCGACCTGACACTCACGACTAGTGTCGTGAGTAACTCGCCGAGCTTTCACACTACTGAGACAGTAAATCAGCTCACAGCAACTGTCAAAAAGTTTGGAACTTCTTGCCGACAGTAACTTGCAAAGCAGTGCACACTTGCGAGTTTGCTGTCAGAGAGAAAACCTGCGAAGAAAACCCACCAGTATGAACGTCTGGTAAGAATAAGATATGGACATTTAAGAGCTTGGCCTACTGAAAAACCCAGTAATATGTGAAAGCCATGTGATTTCTATGTAAGTTAACAGGTGTAGTTCATAAATGCGTTTTAAAAACACAACGATAAAAGGACGTTATATTAATATTGTTACAAACTGTTGAGTATGATGAGTGGATTTTAAAATTTAGGCTTAAGATTCCGATTTTATTGGAGGAAATAGCACGAGGTTATGAATAATATCATAATTTTGCCATGAACTCTGTAAATATGCAAAATTGTGAAAATGTTTAAAATTTAAAACTTAAAAATGAATTTAATTAGGGTCGCTAAGGCAAATTAAAAGAGAAGAAAACAACAAGAGGCAGGAGAGAGAGAGAGAGAGAGAGAGAGAGAGAGAGAGAGAGAGAGAGAGAGAGAGAGAGAGAGAGAGAGAGAGAGAGAGAGAGAGAGAGAGGATGGGGAGAGGGAGATTAGATTGGATTGGATTGGATTGGGTTGGGTTGGATTGGATTGGATTGGATTGGATTGGATTGGATTGGATTGGATTGGATTGGATTGGATTGGATTGGATTGGATTGGATTGGATTGGATTGGATTGGATTGGATTGGATTGGATTGGATTGGATTGGATTGGATTAGATTAGATTAGATTAGATTAGATTAGATTAGATTAGATTAGATTAGATTAGATTAGATTAGATTAGATTAGATTAGATTAGATTAGATTAGATTAGATTAGATTAGATTAGATTAGATTAGATTAGATTAGATTAGATTAGATTAGATTAGATTAGATTAGATTAGATTAGATTAGATTAGATTAGATCGGATTAGTTTAATTCAGCATAAAAGCTATACAAAAAACATAAATAACATTACATTAACAACACTACAATAAAATAACAAAATAAAAGTTAAACAAAAAATACTA
The DNA here is from genome assembly GCA_030141605.1 of Tubiluchus corallicola. Lineage (NCBI taxonomy): Eukaryota > Metazoa > Priapulida > Priapulimorpha > Priapulimorphida > Tubiluchidae > Tubiluchus > Tubiluchus corallicola. The sequence goes on along the minus strand of JAQGDQ010000103.1, from coordinate 153,004 downwards.
CTATATATTATACACTTTCGACGTTCGACATATATCACGTTCGACGATTATTATTTACAAACAAACTGTTGTTCCACATCTTAAAATAACAAGATTGTATGATTCGTAAGAGTTCTTGCAATACAGGTATAGAGGGAGCTAACAATATCATCTGCATAAATAATATGACTGAGTAAACAATCTGCAATACGACAACCTTTCAATTTCTGCAGCTTTACCGGTAATTCGTAGATATAGATGGTAAACAAACAGGGGACAGAATACCACCTTGCTTTAAACCTTTTTTAACTATGAAACTTTCAAAATGGGACCGTTCCCACTTTACCCTTAGTACTAGATTGCTGTACCAGTAAGACAAAAGACAAGAGAGACAAATAAAGAGAGTAAGAGGGAGAGAAAGAGACAAAAATAAAGAGAGAGACAGAGAGAGAGCGAGAGAGAGAGAGAGAGAGAGAGAGAGAGAGAGAGAGAGAGAGAGAGAGAGAGAGAGAGAGAGCGAGAGAGAGAGATTATACTACTCTTTTCAGTGTTAAAAAATACAGCAGTTTACATGCTGTAGCTGAAAACCAATGGGTGACACGGTGACACCAAAGAAAAATTAATTTTTTGAACTGATAAATTCCGTCCACACTCTGTCTTTGTAGCCCTGGATAATGAAATTACACAGTGAGTTGTGAGTTAGCGGCCAGTTGAAACAGCTCATTTGAATAACCATCAATCACTTAACGCAATAATAAACTCACAGTTTTTAGCCCTTATCAATCTTCATTTAGCGCAAGTCAATATCGCCAACGTTTTGAAGCTTTGCTGCGCAACTAACTACGCCAGTTTTGACAACCAACTTTGGCTAATTAGTTTTACTTTCGACTGGCAATTTAATCAGTTTTAGTCAAGTACGAAAACCTGTGTGTTCAAAATAAAGTATTGAAAAGTACAACAGATTTTTAAAATCAAAACTTAAGTTAAATAATTATTAACTCGGATAGTATGTTTTGTTAAACTTTAAAAGCTACGCGCGGAACAGCGAATCCACTAAGACTGGCAATGGCGCCTTTTGTCGCATTCGTCTGGCCGGCAAATAGGCGCGGTACCGTAATAAGCATAATCGTCAACTGTAGTGTTCGTCAGTGTGACATCAGTGTGACGTAGAACCCATTTTCGTGATATCTCATCGAGTCTTATAGCAGTGTTCGCTTACGCAAACGTGCTTGACGCGCAGGAAAGATGCCTACCATTGCGCCAACTATGGTTAGTTTGTGGCGTAAGCGTTAGCTGTGTTCGGTTGCCGCTAATTAACTTTCAAAGGTAATTATTCAAATCTTAGAAACAATTGCTAACTTTTATATACAAGAAAATGTAAATTTTGGACACTAAATTAAAATGAGGGTGAGTCTAATCAATCGTTCGGTTTTCTTTTAAAAACTTAATTCTTCTGAAAACGTCTGAAGGACCTGTAATAAATATATCTGAAAATAGTTATAAAAACTAGCAAAAACGACCACTGGCGCGTTCAGACTAGCGATTTTCTGCCGCGAGTTTTCTCTCTGACAGCAAACTCGTAAGTGTGAACTGCTTTGCGAGTTACTGTCGGCAAGAAATTACAAACTCTCGACATTCGCTGCTAGTCGATTTACTGTCTAGCGTGAACGCATTGGTGAGCTACTCTCGACATTTTACGGGTGACAGCAATTCTTGTTATTGCAGTTTTGAAATGTGTGTATATAATTTAACAATGTATATAATGTGTATGTTTGTACAAGTCAGCTAAATAAAAGAATCTAAACTACTCACAGTAAATAGAAAAGTAAGTGTCAGCCCGCGCTTACTATCTGAAAGTAACTCGCAGTAAGTTTTGCTCTCTAGTCTGAACATGCTTGCGAGTTTCTTGGCGAGTTTGCTTGGCAAATTTACTTGGCAAGAAACCTCACGCTAGTCTGAACGTCTTGGTAAGAATGCTTGGAGACACGCAAACGGTAAGAAAACGTAAAAAGCTATAATATAAATTTCCGTAAAAACGTCTGAAGAACATTTGAAGGCGTGCACAATCATATGAAATGAAATTACACCAAAAACCTTCGTCAAACGTCTAATACCAGGTGCAATTATACAGTTTTGCATAAAACTTTTTAAATTGCGTGCAAAACGTGCTCAAGCATGTAAAAAACCAAAAGCGGTGAAAACTTGTATGAAAATGTACAACATTAAGTTGGATAGAGTGAAAAATTTAAAGCAAAATTTAAAACATATCATAACATAACATTTATCATAACATGTCCTATCCCATGTTGAAGTACGATAAAAGTATACATTTTAGCCAACGCGTTTCTGAAACTCAATTAACAACGGGCGAGCCCAATGAACACAACAGCACAAACATTCAACGAGCGAGTTGTACGTGTTTGGGAAAGAGAAAATTGAAGTACAATGCTACTGTACAACAGTCAGTATGATATATACAAAAACTCGACATATTTTAATTCTAAAATTCAAATTTCTAGTTTACCGCTGTGTTCACGCATGAGCTGTTACGGTGAACCGTCAAATGGCTACGTAACTCTTGACATCTGTATTGTATTGACATCCGTGTTGAAATCTGTATCAAAAATAACAACAAGTATCTTGGTCGTGTACTTCTAATGATCTTTCTGATGATTTAGACATAAATAATCAGAATCGTTTACTAATCGCTAGATCTAATTTTAATTCTTGTTCAAAAAATGTGAAATTATGCTATTTCGTTCGTTCTGTAACAACATATACTATAATAAGTTATGGGTTAATTTCAAAGTATGCATTTTAACCGAGATCCGCGCCATTTACAACATTGCTCTTCACATGTTATGCTTATGATACGCCTTTGTATTTTTCATTTTTGTGTATATATATTTATTCATTTTTTGTGAATTTTTGTAGCTCTTTTAATAGTTGCATGACGTGTAATATTTCTTAGTTTTTAGTGTAAATTTTTAACTTTTATATGGCATTTTATGCGCTGAAACAAACTTTATATAATAAATAAATAAGTAAAGGATTAGATTTGTTATAGTTAAACTATAGCTTTCGAGCTATAGTTTAAAGTTGGGTACTGTTTTCTTTTAATGTGCAACAGATGCACGAAGCTACTTGAAAACATTTGTTAAGAAACTGCTCAAGTTTGCAAATTCAAGACTTTGTGTTTGATGCTACCGCTTTAAGTCCTCGACTCAAAGTTTCTAAATCTTTTCCAAGGGAATCCGAGCCAATTAGTCTTGCTGATCAATAAGTCTGTCGGCTTTTCCACAGCAAAAGTACATAAAACGTTAACGACGTCACGTGATACCAGTATCTGAATATCTTTTTCCCGTTTTGTAATAAAATAACTTCAGTAATGATGACATGTGTTAAGCTCACACATAACCTACGCAATGCCCCAAAATAGACATGATTTTGAAAGGCCTGCTAACAATAAGCCCTTTCACAATTTCGTTGTGGCACGGCGCAATTGCTTTAGGTCAAAAGTTAAGTAAACACAGCAATTCGTCTTAACTACGGTGTCATGTGGGTGAAACAAAGGCGTCTTCCGCTTCAGTTCAGTAACTTCAATTGTTTTACGTGGACTTTATGTCTGTGGGTAGAGTCAATTACTAGCAGGACCTTGCTTGGGAACAAGAAAAAATGAACTAGGTAAGGTTCTATTTAGCTGTTAAGACTGCTACTATTACAACGGCATAGGTTGCCAGACGTTGTCAAGTGTACACAAATCCGTTGTCTGGTACACTTAACCTTTTACCTTTTCACGATCATCATCAATCGCTGGAACTGTGAAAAGGCTTATTCCTATAATTTTGCTCGACCCTAAATTTCTGGGCCGGATTAACATAAGCAGACTAAGCAGTGCTTAAGTCACCAAGACTCAAAGGCCACCAAGCTGGCAAAAAAATAAATTGATAATAGATCAAATTTTTGTAAAGTATGTTAAACACCATGAAAGTCTTTCACAGTTCAAAATGTGAGATAGAGGGCTAATGACACATTGGCTGGGTTATTTTTCATATCATTGCATAGCGGTTACTGCGAAATAAGTTACTACTGCACACTGCCAGTGGTATTATAACGGCCATTGTTAACTCACATAGATTTATCAGCTCGTGCTTTTTTGTGAAAGGAAATCAAATATTACATAATTAGTTTCAAAAATTTATTTAGCTCTTGATTTGCATTTACATTTATTAATCTTGCATTTTTTAATGCATTGTATTTTATTTCATTTTTACTGTATTTGTATTTTATATGGTCTTAGTTACCGGAATAAAAATTTGAATTAAATTGCATACATAAATTAAGAAACACTTTAAAAATTATTATAGGTAGATATTGTACGTTTTAAACCATGGATAAAATTAACTATGATCTAGACGCATTTCTATTTCCGTCTAATGTTTCTTGTCAATACTGGCAATTTTTTTTATATCTTAGTTAAAAGTTTCCATCTCGATTGACAAATGAAATAATGGTCAGTAGGAAGTGACGACGTGCTTAATTTTCACGAAGCAATAACCAATGCTTCAATGACTTTTTAGAGCAAATGCGAGAAGCAAACTTGTGGTTTTCTCACAAAAATATAAAAATCTCCCTTCATAAATTTTTATATTTTTATGAGAAAACTGCAAATTTCTCTTGTAAACATTTGTCATTTCGTGGTATTTTTAAGTTTTGATAATAAAAGATGACTGACCAGCTGACGTTTTTATTAATGCAAATGTTATTTACAAAAATAATCATCTTTTAGGTCGAATGTTAACAAAAAATTTTTCTTTCACCTATCTGTCACCTATGTGCAAATCGTCATTAGAAATAATAAAAGGGGGAGAAACGATGAAACGAACCGCTTTCGAGGTTTTTAAAGCGATTTATCCTGATCACTCATCTCTCTCACTCTCGTGCACAAAAATTGAGATAGTGTTTAAATAAAAAGAGTTTGTTGATAGAGTGAAACTCAGTGAGCTTGGCATTTCTGTTTCCTTCTTCGGAAACAGAAGAACGTAAATTTCGACAACAACTAGAAATATAGGTACAATTCAAGTGCTTTTAAATATCCCACTAATTTTAATAACACGTTTCTGATTTATAAATAGAAATTTTGTATTTGAGATCTGTTTTAATATTTTGAAAGCTTATAAATAAGAAAACACACTAATTTTTGCAAGTACCATAATTTTGTAAAATTCTGTAAGCTCAGCTCAGTCAGTATCATGTCTTTTTACTGACACTGAATGAAAATTTGTTATTGTGATCTTTTTACCTTTGGATAATGCTGCTGTTTCCTGAAAAGTAGAAAATTTTGGAGTATGAAATGTTTCATTCTGCTATCCCTGCCAAAGGTCGTAAGTATTAATTTTATACTCACTAAACTACTACTACTGCTGTTGCTGCTTCTGCTGCTAGCTACTACTACTTCTACTACTGCTTCATATGCCAAACATATGTTCATTCTGTTCATCTGTAGGTGTTTTGCCAGATGCAGTACTGTGACGCGTATCCTAAATCATTATCCCAGAATACTATCAAGATTAGTATCTGTGGTATATTTCGCGTCGATAGCTTGTGCTTGTTGTAACATATAGACAGTTTATTGTTTTAACTGCAGCAGGTACGGCGGCAGTATGTGTGTTGGGCTGTCAGCGAGGTAGCTACTTTACCATATTCGTGAAAACAAAAACGCTAGAAGTCAGCTCCACATCGCCCACTGAAATCTTTGTAATCTGAGTATAACTGAGTACGTATTCCCAGTTACTGGGAAAGCAAGATCTAAACGGGATTTATTAAAAAAGAAAGTTGATTCATATTAACAGACTCAAACGTAATCTGAACTGTAAAATTGAGGGCTATACTTATAATTTGATTTTGCAACGTTATAACAATTCATAGATGTCCTCGCAATAATGAAAAATATCTAATTAGAAAAAACTAAACTTGTTTAGAACGGCCATTCTATCAGCTGAATATGTCAGTGGATGCTAACAAAAAATTCGTTTTAATAATTTTATTATTAAAAGTCTTTTTAAAAGGTTATTTCAACAAAATGTTGAATAGTCAATGTCGGATTATATTCGAATTTTGAAAACATTTAAAGAAAGTCCATGCATTAACAGCGCACTCAGATTTCTGTTACAAGTTTTCTCTCTAAAAGTATGAACTGCTTTGAGAGTTGTTGACAGCAAGTTATTACAAACTCTCCAATAGTTGCAAGGAGTTGATTTCCTACGAGCTACTGTCTAGTGTGAAGACCTTAGCTAGTTACTCTCAACACTTTGCGAAGCGAATAGAGAACTGAGTGACAGCTCGTGGTTGCAGTCAGAGAGCTAACCCTCTCTACCAATGTTACAACCAGTATAACTGTGATGGTGTTATTCGTGTAATGGAGTGACAAGTGATACTGATCACACAAGACTTGGTTTACCTTGATCAGCACACTTTTTCACCAGTCTTACCACCTGATAAAAAGGTTTACAAATCACCACAAAATTTAAATGCCCTAACCCTGACCCAATCCCTAACCCTAATCCTAACCTTAACTCTACCCGAAACTTATCCCTAACCCTAACCCTAATCCTAACACTAACCCGATCCTAAAGCTATCCCTAACTCTAACCCTAACCCTAATCCCAACCTAAAAGCAACCTATCCTAATCCTAACCTTAATTCTAATCAGCTTTACGAACTAATTTCTTGTGTGTGGGGAAATGTAAAAACTTTAACCAAAAGCTATTCACCCAACTCTTCCTTATTTCAATGACATCACAGACACTTATAATTCAGATATATTATGGCTTCAACTACGTAGTCAATTTGAACAAAATCAACCATCACTATATTGACGCCGTCTGGACCAGCTGTCTTGTTAAACAGATACTGCTGAACAATCAGGTTAACGTTTTTAGCAAGTGTTTCAATACCTCCTGTAAGTAGCCTCTTCGTTATAAGGGAGTCAGTCGCGGATATAGTACCCTGAGTAACGTGGAACCTCTGTGGATTACGATGCCTTGTATAACGTTTTTCCAAGAACCTTATGAGATCGGGACAATTTTCAGCTTGTGACCAATCGCTTGTATTAATTTTGCTTTTTCTTAGAACTTTCTTACGAGAACAACGAAAGCCGTTGTAAAAGACAATCACTTGCTCGCCCATTTCTTCCAGGTTGTCAAGGGTACACAAATGCATGCGACAATGGTCTTCGGTGGCAGTTTCACTAGATAGTTTCTTACCGAACGTATCAATAATCAATTTACACAAATTCAAGTGATCATTGCGCTCCACATTATGAGTTTTGTGAAAGTCAATCAACACGACCTCTTTCGGGTGATAATTCAAAAAACTGTTAATCTCCTTTAATATCGCAGAAATTGGGTGTCCTAAAAGCCCATGACTTGTGTAGATGTCATTAATAGTGCGCCTGTCAGGATTATAGTGTCCACAAATTCTTACGTCAAAGTAGCGTATCCCGTATTCGAGTTGCTGTCGAGGTGTCAAGCTCTGACATTGACACCAGTGCTTTGTAACCTACGAAATTTTACAGTCTGAATTAGCCAGCTCCAAAAAATGAAAATGTTGCATTTATATATAACTATTTATCTAAAGTTTACAATTCCCCACACACAAGAAATTTGTTTGTGAAGCGGACTAGGATTAGGATAAGGGTTAGGGTTAGGGTTGGATTGGGCTAAATGTTATGATTAGGGTAAGGGTATTAAAATGTGTGAGAAATTGTAAACTCCTTCCTATTATTTAAAAAAACACACAAAATTTTTAACTAGGAACATTTAAATTTAAATTTAGTTGTGAAATTATAAGTATTAATTCAGTATAAGTCACGTCAGTGCAAAGTACTGACATAGTACGCCTCTAACCTACTGCATTAATTTTGTCTTCATCCAAATGTACTATATTTTCGTGACACGCCATGCAGCAACGATTTGTACCTGCTGAAGGATAACTGGATGAATCACAAAAAACACATCAATCCACCCTTCAGCAAGTAAAATCATTGCTGCATGGCGAGTCATAAAATATTCTAAATTTGGTTGAAGGCAAAATTAATATAGTAGATTAGAGGGGGCGTACTATGTCAGTACTTTGCACTAACGTGACTTATACTGAATGAATACATTTAATTTACCATAGTATGTGAACTTAAATTGTTTAATAACATTGATACTTCAGATTTTAAATATTTAATATTGTTCTGCGTCAGCAAAAACTTTTTCGAGTTAGCGCCACCGCCGCCATCAGCAGTGGCAACAAAAACTACAACGACAACAACAATCACAACTACAATGAGCAAATAACAACAAAAAACAATACAAATTATAACTGTAACAAACTTTGACGTCTTTGACTATGACGTATAATAATTGATTAATTAGTATGTTACAATTAATAAGCCTTCTCACAGTTCCACCGATTGATGATGATCGTGAAAAAGTCATAGGCTAAATGAACCGCATTTGCGTACACTTGATAACACCTCGCAGCCCGTGATATTGTAATTGTAATGGTATTAACACCTAGCTAGAACCTTATCTAGTTCATTTTTTCTTGTTCCCAAGCAAGATCATGCTAGCTAATTACTTTATGTACAGACTAATGTATAGTTAAGCAAAGTCCACACAAAACAATTGACTTACTAAACTCACGTGGCCAGGCGTGTCACGTGACGTTGCAGTTAAAACGCGTTGCTGTGGTACAGTTAACAGTTAACCTTTGACCAAAAGCAACTGCGCATGCGCACAACAAAACTGTGAAACGGCTTACTAATTCACTAGTACAGTATGTTAAAGTAGTAACCTGACAACACAAACCATAATCCTATTCATACCCAAGTAAAACCAAATTTGTCAAGCAACTTGAAAAACGCCTCTTTTGATGGTCCACCCTCTTCCTCTTGGACTGCACAAGGAGTTTGAGATAAATCAAAGCTGAAAGCATTGTGAGCCCCTAAAGAAATACGCTGGTTATATTTACACTTACGTTTATATTTACTTATCCGTGTCAAAATACATATTATACAAGAAAAAACAAGACATACACAATTTCAACTTTGAAATATTGCGACACTGCAGATAAACAAACAATTATTGATAAAAGAAGCATTGTATTATTTATTTATTTATTAGTGTCAAAAATATATACAAGACATACATACAATTCTAATTTTGAAATATACAAAAAAACAAGAAATATATAGACAATTTCAACTTTGAAATATTGCGACACTGCAGACAAACAAACAATTATTGATAAAAGCAGCATTGTATTATTTATTTATTTATTAGTGTCAAAAATATATACAAGACATACATACAATTCCAATATTGAAATATACAAAAAACAAGACATATATATATATACAATTTCAATTTTGAAATATGATGACACCATATACAAACAAAACAATTACTAATAAAACAAATATTATTAAATCTTCCTGTTAGTTATTTAGTCATTTAATGAAAAATTTAATGATTAGTGTTTAAAATAAATTGCCTTTCATTAGGCCTCATTTCCAATGATATGATGATTACATAGTATGTTGTTCATCATGTCTTAAAAACGCTTTTTCAACACATCAGTAAATGCCTTAATTACTTCTAAATCATTATTTCCAATCAAGAATAAAAATTTATCAGCATCGCTCATAAGAAAAAATTCTGTATAATTGCTTTGATGTGATTATGTAATTTTCCTCTAAAATCATTGTAATATGAGCATTTTATAACAAAGTGTAATTCGTCTTTGATATCATTTCTTAAACCATATGAGCATATACGATTCTCAGCTGGCATTTTTCTAGGTTTAACGTACGTCCCTCTTTCAATATACAAGTATGAGAGCTGATTCTCAGTTTTGTAAATTTTGTTATAGCATATTCGGAATAACCAGGAAGTAAATAGTCTAGCTGGAGTTGTTTTTGAAGGTTCGCAGTTTGTTTTTTCCATCAGGTATGTTATCATTATAGATTTCTTCATCCCAAAATAGGATATAATCAATTTTTATTTTTTCTTCTAATTTAAGTAGTTGCTTAGGTGAAAGCGCTGTCTGGTTTTTCCAAACATGTTCAAAGTCATATACTCATGATTTATACTTAACGAAAGTAGTCCAACAAAATAGTTCTTAGCTAAGATTCGGTTTTTATTATAAGTTTGGTATACATAGCTATCGTACTATCGGTTATATAGTACATTTAGCTAAAAACATAAAGGCTTAACACAAAATTATAGTGCATTAGGTTAGCGTGTTTTCTTGCCAAGTAATTCGCAAGCCTGTTCAGACTGGAAAGCAAAATGTGCTGCTTTTAACTAATCGAGGTGTTCACACGAGATAATAACTCTCAGTAAATCAACTCGCAGCATCTGCACTATATAACCGTATTTATATACAATTTGTATATATTACGGAGGAATTTACAATTTGTTGCAGACAGTAGCTCGCAAACCATTTCGCACTTGTGGTTAACAGTCAGAGAGAAAACTTGCTATTCAGAACGCGCTCTTATAGCGCGTTCAGAAGCAGGGACTTCTCTCGCAACTTGTTGCGCGACTTCTCTCGGAGAGTAAAGTCGCCCGTGTAACGGCTTGGCAACTTATCTTGTATCTTATTGCGCAAGTTAACTTTCAGCGACTGTCGCTGCGTTTGCAATAAGTTGCCAGAGAAGTTACCAAACCGTTTACGCGCGCGGCTTTACTCTCAGAGAGGTTGCGCAAGAAGTTGCGAGAGAAATCTTTACGTCTGAGCACGCCATTAGATTTTAGCGTGTTTTAAAAAACCCGCAAAGTAGTGTTGTAATGTAGCAAGAGAATAAAAATAAAAAAGTTTTTTATGACCTGGATCCAGTTCCACAAAGCCGTCACAAAGTTACGAAGTCGTTGGTATCAGCTTAGTGATTATAATAACGATGTAGTTAAGGCAGTGACAGTTTTGTAAAAAGTATTATTTACCATAATATTGCGATCAAACGTGGATGAAACCACCATTTTTTATATCTGTGTATGTTTATGTCCACATCTATACTTCAGTTAGATGTTTCTGCATTTGTTTGCAGTGTGACAATATAGATTAGCATCGATATTCTGGCTACTGAGCGGCCTGAGCTGCTCACTGCCCATATGATGACGTTGATTGATGTGTCATAATATATTTCAAGTGTGACAATGCTAATAAATGTGTGGTGATACTGAAAACAGGATAATGTTGCTTTTGACTTTAAATACGCCTCACTGCAATTTTTTTCATTTTTTAAAGATAAAACTTTATCTTTCGTTTCAAAAGATAAAATTTCATTTTGCAGTTTAGTATTGTTTTTATTCTGATTATCAGATACATGGCGTACTTCAATCTTTTAATCTTAGGACCTCTTGAGGCTCCTAATGTGGCCCGGAAAAATTATGGGACAAAAGGACCATGGAAACTAAATTGAACTCAAATGGCAGAATCAGATGCACCTTTTTGACGCGCCCCTCATTGGCATTCTGTCATACAGTACCCAAAAAACTGAACTAGGGTGCATGTTTGACCCACCTGGAATTGCAAGTCCTACTAACGGCACTGTCCTTCTCGCTTTCTCTGGCAGCTGTGCCATCCAATTCTCACGATCCAACATCTTTTTTGGTCCGTGCCAATTAATACCTGTTTGGCCATAATGAAGCTCGTGCAGAAATTTCCAGTAGTCATATCGTTCCTGGGTTGTCGGTTTCAGACACTGTAACCCAACAACTGTATAATCTGATAAAATAGTCGTAAGCGTTACGAGCTGGTGAAAAAGTATGTAAAGCATTACTTGCCTACTTATTATATTTCAAACAATGCAACATGTATTTTATGTTCTTTATCATGTGCTCAGAGTACAGGCGTATCATATGCTCTTTTAAAGTTGACTTCAAAGGATACACAAAATGCGTGAAATATCACCATTCCAAACCTGCTTTTATTTGTTTCGAACAACGTCAACATTCCAAACCTAGCTTTATTTGTTTCAAACAAAGACAGCATTCCAAACCTAGCTCCATTTGTTTCAAACAATGTCAGCAATCTAAACCTAGCTTTATTTGTTTCAAACGTCAGCTTTCCAAACCTAGCTTTATTTGTTTCAAATAATATAACTGTTTCAGCATGGGGAATATCGTTTAATTCAGTTTTGTATATGAATTATTACAATTCCAAAATAAGCTTTTTCACTGTCTCGTTGTGCGCACGCACAGTTGCTATGGATCAAAGGTTAAGTGTACCAGAGCAACGCATTTTAACAACTACTGTCAAGCAAAGCCGTCTTCCATATCAATCGTTTTATGTGAACATAATTATGCATTAGTATGTGCGTAGAGTAATTTATTAGCAGGATCTTGCTCGGAAACAAGAAAAAATGAACTAGGTAAGGTTCTAGCTAAATGTTAAAACTGTTACTATTACAATTGCATGGGCTGCAAGGCGTTGTCAAGTGTACGCAAATGCGTTGTCTGATACACTCAACTTTTGACATTTCGCAATCATTGCCAATGCTGGATCTACGAAAAGGCTTATTAGTTCATTTTTTAAGAAAACAATATTGTTTCAACTGGAAAAGGTCCGTCCGTTGCAGTGCTGGCATGCAAGGGTCTGATCTGGGGTAGCTTAACCTGCAGTCCTTTGCTCAACCAAAGTCACTCGGTATATAAACATTAAGCGTTTTTTATCACTACTTATAGAAGATGGTCTCAAAACCTCTCGGCAACAGCTGGTAATCAAGCAACAAATGATTCGTTGATATCTTGTGTAATTGCAACACTTGATCTGAATCTTCGCTACTAAGCCTTTTCACAGTTCCAGCGATTGATGATGATCGTGAAAAGGTCAAAGGTTAATTGTACCAGGCAACGGACTAGTGAGCAATCGCATTAGTGTACACTTGACGACGCCTCGTAGCCCAAGCTATTGTAACATTAACAGTTTTTAGAGCTGGCTAGCACCTTACCTAATTCATTTTTCTTGTTTCCAAGCAAAATCCTGCCAGTAAATCACTCTACGTGCAGACTAGTGCATAATTAAGTAAAGTTCACGCAAAAAACAACTGAAGTTTAGTGAACTGAGGCGACAGACGGCTTTGCTTTACCCATGCGTCACCTGACGATTGTAATTAAGACGCGCTGCTGCGATACATTAAACCTTTGCCCTGTAGCAGCTGCGCGTGCGCACTACGCAACTGTGAAAAGACTTATTGAAACATCGGCTCGCTATTAATTTTTTAAGAGGACAGGGGATAGTGACAATTTGTTCAGACTGAGTATGTGAACAGTGCACTTTGTGTCTGTGGCATGATGAAACAGCAAGCAGTTGAACATTTATTATCACACTGTAAGCCAAGAAAAGGGACTAAACTTTCGAAGGTGCGTGGGTGGGTTGGTGGTTGGGTGTGTGTGTATGTGTGTGTGTGTGTGTGTGTGTGTGTGTGTGCGTGCGTGCGTGTGCGTGTGCGTGTGCGTGTGCGTGTGCGTGTGCGTGTGCGTGTTGGTGTGGGTGTGAGAGAGAGAGAGAGAGACTCGTCATTATATTCATCGTCGTCATCATCATCATCATCATCATTATCCCTAGTTCGTAATTGTCAACGGTTTATTCGTAGTATTCATTTTTGGTGTGACTAAAGGGAACATAGTGAGGGTGCTAGTGAGAAACCCAATGATAATATTACAGAGAAATGCTTAAATTTAATAGTGAGAATCGTAATAACGAATTTCTGAAAATAGAAATTTAAGTTTATTATAAAATTGTCTGTGTCACGTGCGTGGTAAAAGTCGAAAGCCATTGTTATGCAATTCTAATTAGCATAAATAGTTAAAACTTCGTAATAGCTGATACTTAATCTTTAATGTTCGATGTGCTCACATTATTTATATTTTATTCATAGTTCCTAAATTTATTTATAGTTTTGTTCGTTTATACTTTATAGTCTCATAAAAGCTATCTGCTTTAAATTTAACTAGCACCAGAGCAGTATAAAGAAAAGGGAAGTCATATTTTTATCTCCGCAAAAGTAAACTTGTAAATTAGTTAAAGGGAAACCGGGTAATTGACTAGACTCATTCTCATTTTAATTTAGTGTCCAAAATATGCATTTTCTTGTCTAAAGTTAGCAATTGTTTCTAATATTTGAATAATTAACTTGGAAAGCTAATTAACAGCAACCAAACACAGCTATCACTTACATCACAAACTAACCACAGTTTGTGCAATGGTAGGCATCTTCGCTGCGCGTCAAGCACATTGGCGTATGCGAACATTGGGATGAGAAACGACACTAAGACAAAAGCTTGCAATTTTGCTAATGACTGACTTAATTATAAATTTGGATGGCAAAATTCTGTGTGACTATAGGTCACAATAGAGCATAACAGAACAAGCATTTTTACAATTCCAACGATTGATGATGATCAAGAAAAGGTCAGAGGTTACGTGTACCAAACAACGCATTTGTGTACACTTGCAGCAAATGCGCGTGCGCACAACGAAACTGTGAAAAGGCTTATTATAAAAGCATGTTTATTACTTATTACAAAAGCATGTGCGTCATAACTCAGATGACGTCAGAACAGTTGGAGAAGTTATGCTGCCTAACAAACGTATAAACGACTACATGATTTTTTAAAGCCACGTACTGTAACTGCCCACATTGATTTAGATTTTTGGATTTTCCCACCTTTATAAACCTTTTATTACTTCCTATTTTATGTCATAATATGTGTTGTCCCTAGAGCGCGCATCATGTCTAGTTTCATCAGTGCTAATTTCCCCGAACGATATTTCTATAGTATCTGACGTCCTTGTTAAAATGTTCTACTTCGTTTGTTCAATAGGTGCAAGCCGAAGCAAAAGAATAAATCTTTTCACAGTTTTGCTATGTGCACGAGCAGTTGCCGAAGGTCAAAGGTTAAGTATACCACAGCAACGCGTCTTAACTACATGCGTCACGTGAAATGTATGTAAAGCAAAGCCGTCTGCTGCTTTAGTTCAGTATTTTCAGTTGTTATGTGTGGAGTTTACTTAATTATGCATTAGCCTATGCGTAGAGTGATTTACTAGCAGCATCTTGCTTGCTTGAGAACAAGAAAAAATGAACTAGGTATGGTTCTAGCTGGCTGTTAAAACGGTTACTATCATAATAGCAATGGCTGCAAGGCGTTGTCTGATACACTTAATTTTTGATATTTTCCATTATGTAATCAGTGCAAAGTTTCAGCCTTGAAATTGTTTTTAAAAAGTAGGACTTCAGACGAGGATTTTTATGAAGTCTTCCGTTCAAGAAGTTAACATTCGCGAAAGTCTCATTGCCGAAAGTTTCAAATTAAGTTTTTTTAGCGGTACAAAATATAATCCACCTGCTAGGGTCAAGGGGCTCAGGTTTCAAATTTGTGTCACTTACATACTACCGTACTGTGCACAGCTTACCCTAACAGTAACGCTGAATAAAACTTGTAAATTTAAACTTCCTCGATAACCGTTAGGCTCAGCTGATTTTAACGATAAAAGTACGACTCCAAGTGCGCGTAATGCGTGATGCGTGATCCATAATGCGTGATGCTTGTACAGCAGTTTATATTTAACTGTTATTTCCACGCAAGTTTAAACACGTGCTCTATTGGTTGACTGTGTTGACGCTAATTTTAAATACAGTGTTTTTGCAAGATCCTTTTCCTGTGCAGTGGAGTTCAGCTAAACTTGTTGTATTGTTTAAAATCTGAATGTAGTAACTATAAGGGCATTAGTATTGTACATAGCCTTTGCAAACTGTTTGATGCAATTATTAACAATCGTTTCAAGCGATGGATCACCCCTGAGCCTGAACAAGCTGGAGCGCAGTGTGTGCTCTGACGGATTCAGGACCGAATAGTTGGCTAGAAAACCTACATGGATTATTCTTTATAGGCGATACAGCTATTATGGCAACTTCTCGTCAACAATGTTTGGATAAATTGTGTGTCTTGTTGGATTTTTGTACTGAATTCGGCATGGATATAAACAAAACCAAGACTGAGTAGTTTATGGTTGTTAACGGCAGTAATCAGGATTGAGAACTGCTTGTTGTCGATTGATTAGCTGTGAAGCACACTTACTATTATGTATATCTATGTGCAGTAATGCAGAGTCAACGTATCTAGAACTGTTAAAGTCTCTTTTGTCAGTGAGAGCAAGCGCGAGCAACGAACTAGTCCAAATAGAAAGTGGATATCCTTCATTTAAGGTGTGGCTAAGAGCACGCCAGATTAATATGTGGTCTAAACTGTTTTCTGAACCGGAGAAACATAAGCCTCTAATGACTGCATTGAATATTAACAGAGCTGTTAACGAAAAGTTTTAGGAAGTGTTTAGATGAATTACCGAGCAACAAAGCTATTTTTCAAGAAACGAATAAGCAAGAGTTGAATGCATCTATAGAAAGAAGTGATTCCACTAAGCGCGTGACATATAGATTGCTGAACCCAGAATTAAGGACTCCCACAATTCCTTACGGAACTCTTGAACGACATCGTATTACTTTTACAAAGCTTCGTCTGCAATCGCATAACCTTCGAATAGAAACAGGACGGTGGAGAAGAGAACCTAGATAGCTTAGATTGTGTGTCTGTGATGCAATACAAACAAAAATCCATATTATTAGTGAATGCCCACTAACGGAACAAGTTAGAAATAATTACCGTAACATTTTTTTGCCTGATGCGTTTTTGTTTTTGGATCTATGTCGCTGTACCCGCAAACAATATAATTTTGGACTAAAATTTGTTTTCTTGCTGGTTGTTACTCCGCTAATATATTGTATATTTGAGAAAATTTTGGTCAATAAATCTACTACTACTACTACTACTACTACTACTACTACTACTACTACTACTACTACTACTACTACTATACGTAATGCGTAATGCGTAATCCGTAATGCGTGATACGAATTCACTCGAACGTGATGGCTATCGACTAAATACGCATTACGCATTACGCATTACGCGCACATGAAGTCATAGCTTAAGTCGTTTGAAACAAGTTTAGATAACATCGCGTAAAATTTGAAAAAATAATCAGTGCATTCGAAAGAACACACTTCACTGACTAAGTAAAAGTTTAAATTATTATATATTCGAATAAGAGCAATAGTGTGTTTTCTCGAGAAAACTAACCATTGATAAAGGTTTGTTGCCAAGAAAAAAATGGGACTTAATCCCCGTAGATTACGATATCTGGAATACCCTTAAAGAGAAAGTGTGCAATGACTACACAGTTACACGATTTACACGATGCAGAGGAATTAAAGGCAAAAACTGTTCAGTGCTGGGACCAAATAACCCTTAAAGAAGTGAGAGCCGTATCGGCTGTTGAAAGAATCGTCTAGTGTGCATTGAAAACGATAGACTGAGTAATAAAAGAAATGTTAGAGCGCGTACAGTAAATTTTATAAATGATGACACGTTTTTTCCAGGTATTTATTTTTTAGAAATACATTGCTTTAAAACTTCTGCATTTTCGCAAAAGTTCAAGAGAACTGTTTAAAATTTCTGATGTTTTTACAAAGGCGTCTGTTGCACTTTTTAGTGTATTCTGTTATTTTCTTATAATATTGTGATCTAAACTTGCGCACATTTCTTGCGTCGCCTGGTTGTTTTAAAGCAAAGAACAAGTCACTAAGTATGTTGACTTTATTTTAGTGTTATCACTTAAACTTCGAAAAATATAAGGAAGAAATTTGCAAAAAACTGCCTGTAAAACATAAATTTAAAATATGTTGCCTCGAAAAAGAAATTTTCAGGTGTGGTGGTTGCCACCATTCACGTGAAAATCATGACGTAACTGGGAGACTTGGTAACTTTTCGTAAACGCATCGTGGTTTTCCGTAAACGCGCTGCTTAAACTAATTCAAACTTCTGCAGCTTATCTAATGTTCACGCAAAAATATCGCGTAATTAATCTGTTTTTTGTAAAAACTTAAACTTTTGACGAAGATTGCCAGTGCGTTACTTTTATTCAAGAGGAGTAACGTCATTGGAAGAAGAACGGACATTGAACGGACATTTGGAGGGCCCAAGCAGGAAATAATCGCCACTTTAAGGTGATTTTACTAGTTACCAAGTCGCTTATTGCAGTTTCATTAATAAATCCTTCAGACTTTTTTCGCATCACGAAATTAGCTATCTATTTTTTGTAAAAATTTATTATACATTTGACGAGGATTGCCAGAGCCTTACTTTTCTTCAAGACTAATGACGTCATTGGAAGAAGAATGGACATTAAAAATGGGAGCGTCCAAGCAGGAAATAATTGCGACTTCAAAGTGATTTTACTAGTTTTATTAATAAGTTTCATTAATAAATCCTTCAAACATTTTTCGCGAGCATTAAAATAAACCTAACCTCCTAGAAGGCGTGGCCTTTCTTTTAAAGCTTTCATGAAAATAATGGTAAACTTGTGTTTCTCATGCTACTTTCTAGTTATTACAGCGCGAGTATATCACACTTCAATGAAAATAGAAAACATTGGTATGCAGCGTTACATGTGACAGGTTGTGCTAAGTTGCGCCTTGAGATTACTAGTCTATGTAAACTGTAATTAAATTTGCGTCTTTCAAGAAGCTGAACAGTTCGCGTCATTAATGACGGGCTGGCTTTTGATCCAAACAGTTTATCCAGGTCACTCTAGCTGGCTTTTGATCTAAGCAGTTTCTGTAGATCACTCTGTCTGGCTTTTGATCTAAACAGATTCTGTAGATCACTCTGTCTGGCTTTTGATCTAAACAGTTTATCCAGATCACTCTGGCTGGCTTTTGATCTAAACAGTTTACCCAGATCACTCTGTCTTTTCACTCTCTTCTAAAAATGTAAGTCGTATTATCCAAAAAGCGTGTGATGGCTGAGCTACCTTGATTTCGATTTGCTATACTATTTTATTGAGCAAAACTCCACATGCCTAAACACCTAAACCAAAAAAGGAAATCCACAAGATCGAAAAAATTAACGGCCAATTTCAATTGTACATGTTTTCTCAAAAATTTTAGAAGCAGTATTTTCAAACAAATTTACAGATTGCTCGATGAAAATAGCATATTAAATAAAAGTCAGTTTAGATATAGAAAAAATATAGCACAGTAGATGTCCTTATCTATGTCACAAAAAACTGGAGATACTTCTAAAATCATAATGAATTTATTGCTGCTGGGTCTCTAAATTTAAGCAAAATTTTTGACAGCTTGTATCATGCCATCTTATGCAAAAGACTCAATACAATAGGATTTGATGACTGCTCGATTAACTTCATAAACGATTACCTATCAAATCAAAACAAAGAATAAAGCTAAACAGTCACAGTATAACATATTCAGAATAGGGAAAAGTTAAAAACGGAGTCCCTCAAGGCACTACTCTCGGTCCTTTGTTATTCATTATATATATATGTCATATATATATATATATATATATATATATATATATGACATCCCAAAAGCAATACAAAACAACTGCCACGTTACGCAATATGCAGAAGACATTAGTATCTCTACAATAACAGACGCCCAGAAATAGCTATAAAAACCTGCAAAAGGAAATACAAGAAATAAAATACATTTTGTTTATCATCACCTACAAATGAACCTCGAGAAAACTATTTTCATGCTACTAACACCCACTAACAGCAGTAATATCAAACACCAAAAACCATGAAACTAAAAATATCCAACGAAACCATACCTCAATCGAGCACTACAAAATTCTTAGGAACGGAAGTGAACAACAGGCTTAATTGGGAAGACCACATCAGCAATATAATTCGCAAAATGGGCCAAAGTATAGCATTCTTTAAACAAATAAAAGGCCAGCTTACTGTCTATACAAAACTACTAATATGCGAAACATTAATAATGTCTCATTTGACTTATGGCTGCCATCTACTTGCAAACATTTCTAAAACCCAAACAGATAGGCTAGGCATAACTCAAACATGTACTAGGCCACTTTTCTAAAAAAGAAATAAACACCATATATACTCAGCCACTACAAATAGAGAAAAATTAAGAATACCCACTATAGAATCAAACATTCATTACCATGCCTTAATATTTTATTTAAATATATAAATGATATAATTCTTGCTTTCAAAGAAAATGGTTTATTATTTATGCCCGATAAACATAAAAACGATAAACGAAAAACTATCTAAAATAGTTACTTACAAAAAACACATATGGCCATAATTCAGTGAGCAAAACAGCAATTAACTTACGGAATTCAGCATCCTTAAGTATAAAATCAAAAGACGGTTTAACAACATTTAGAACAGAACTAAAAAAGCAGCTAACTCACAAAAGACCCGTATATAAAACGATAAAGTAGAACGCATAACGCTCTAGACTCATAAATTTATCATAATATAAGTGTCTATACTATAAAAATATACGACTCGTACGGAAACTTACATGGCAAAAAAGTAGCAAAAATTATCAAAAAGTATTAAAATTCACCATATTTCATAAGCCACCATCATGTTATCATTTAGACACCTTTGTAGATATGTAATGCAGTACTTTAATGTTTTTATTCTTATAATTTTTAACTTAGACTAACTGACACAATTACACACATCAGTCTGTCACTGACTGGTTATACACTGATTTTATGTATGATGTGATTTGTTTTACTCTGTACTAGCGTATAATTTTTGCAACAAAGATTCATATATATATTATAGATACATATATATATATATATATATATATATATATATATATATATATATATATATATATATATATATATATATATACGCATGCGCAAAGTTTGGGAGAAATATAAACTTATTAATTAATCTCTGCTAATGACCAGAAATTGATGTAATGCAATCAATGGTCGATACTCGATTGAGAAGATATAATCTATTCATTCTAAATGAAAAAAAGTGAAGTACAATAGCTGAGCTTTTATCCTATTCTAAAAATTGCTTTCCTGTGTCATGTGATACGTGTACAAAAAGTTGCTCCCTCTATCACGAAAAGAAGATTATCTATAACAATTTTTAAATTAGAATTTTTTGTTTTGCGATATTAAATTCCTTGCTTATATTTAAACATAGATAGAAAAAACTAGCTAATGTAAGCAGCTAAGTTAACAAACAGCAACAGTGTTAAAATTAAGATTAGTTCAGCATTCGGGATCATTTTCACTGACCATCCCGTACAACCTACATGAAATCCGTGATTTATAGCAGTCACTGTACGACTAATACTCCACTGCAATAACAGTTATTACTACGTTCCCCTAGTGGCTTTGAAAAGCCATTCGGAAAAACTAACGTTTATTATAAATGTTTATTTTCCAGCTGGCTTCCTGTTGTCAGAGTAGGGGAAGTAATATCCTAGCTTTATGAAGCAGCTGCTGCAGCTGATGTCACAGCAGCGAGTGCGTCATCTACCGGAGAAAATAAAACTAAACAGGTAAGCTAAATTTCCAATTCTTTTGACTAGCATTGAAAATGAGAGTGAGGTGGCAACTTTCAAGGAAAGGACAAGTCACTTAGTATGTTGGGTTTATTTTACTGTTATCACTTAAACGTAGAACAAAATCACAACGAAATTTTCGAAAAACTGTCTAGAAAGATGAAGTTAATTTATTCTATCGCAGAATAGAAATTTTCAGGCGCGCAGATAGCCGCCATGCACTTGAAAATCATGACGTAATGGGTGGGGCACGTGATTTTTCGTAAGCACATCGCTGCTTTCCGTAAGTGCGTGGTGCTTAACTAATTCAAACTTCTGCAGTTTAGCTAGTGTTCAAGCAAAAATATCACAAAATTAGCAGTCCGATATTTTTGGTAAAAACTTATTATACTTTTGACAGGAACTAACGTTATTTATCTTCAGTCGATGAATGACGTCATTGGTGGACGAATAGGCATTCAAAATCGGAGCGCTCAAGCATGAAATGAACGCGACACTAAAGTGATTTCGTTTTATTTAATTTGCACTTTCTTTTATTGATTGGATGGTTCCTCTTTACATTTTATTATTATTATTTATTATTTATTTAGAACGTTTATAAAATATACATTATTTTATAAAAGATGGGACTAGCAGGCTATGTTAGTTCTTAAGACCAGACTGTATTATTAAGTGGCAAAATTAAAACACATCAGTTTACAGTGGATAAAATTTAAATTACTTATATAAAAAATACGATAAAATAAAAAAATCAATAAAATATATGCAAAGTGTAAATTTATTAAAAATTGGAAGAGATCATTGAACTATGGTAATAATGTTTTATAGAAATCTATTAAATTTCTAACAAATATTTTAACAAACAAGTTTCGGCTAGCTTCCTACTAAAAACTGACAGTCTGTGTGAATTGACAATATCATAACTTAGGTCATTCCATATACTACAATTTCTGTTTGAAAAGGCATACTTATAGTACAACCTAGAATAATTTATAAACAGTTTATAGTTATGTCCTCGCAAATGTGTGGTTGTTTGAGTATAAAAGTGAAGAAATCTTCAAAAATTTTATGCACTATACCACAAAGCCAATGTAACGAGTTTCATGTCTACGCCAAAAACTCTTTATAATTTATCTGTCAACCGAATTTAAAAAGATATGCTTCATAGCAATATAATGACCATGTCTAAGTACTCTTTAAATGGCTTGAAAAACACTAATCATAAGACGTTTGCTTTTCTTGCTTATCTTAAATTGCCAAAAATATCGGTAAAAGTTGCATGGGGTTATTTAAATTTTTCCAAAAGCCAGTTATAGATCTTGTCGAACACAGTGTAACGATACTGTTTATGCGCCGTTTATCAACACAAACTAAAAAATTTGTCTACGAATCATCATTTGCGGCCTCAGATGCATTAACAGTCTGTTTGAAGTTGTAGAAGAGCTCCCCTCTTGCTCACGTTGTGACATTACATCTGCGGTACTGTGATGCAGACAGTAATCTTACAGTTCCCAAAACACATGACCGTAAGGCTAGAAAGAAAATATTTTGCAAATTTTCCCAGCCAAAGCGTGAGCTAACAGCACTCTGACAGTTAGTTTACACAAATCTCACAGTGTGATACGTCACTATGTTATATCACTGTGACATCAGGCAGCAGCTTCATCATGATGTGTCCAGGCCAAGCTCTACTTTAGAAAAGACATTAAAGAAAGACAGGATGTTTTTTCACATACTGCCACATTTTCAAATAGGTTAAAAAGTACACATTTTAACACCAATAATACTGCAAAATCGTTTTTGATAATTAAATAATATAATCTTAATTAACGGCAGGCGAGTCCAACTATTGATGACATCACAAACGAACTGTGCCGTGATTTCGGCGCCACGAAATTTTAGCATTGGATGCAATTTCACGGTTTTTGAATGAAATTTATTTTCGGCTGTTATAACTTCTTCAACTCTCATATACTTTGCCAAATTACATGTTTTCGCTAGGAAGAAATATCTTTCAAAAGCCCAAACCATGTCTGTTCAATATCTGTCACCATCTTTGATGTTTGTGTCTCTTAAAATTCCTCTTTGGATTTTTCTGATCATTTGCTAACTAAAATTTCCCAAGGGTGCGCTTTGCAATATTTAAATCGGTGGTGAAAAATAAAACTAATTTTTCTGGGTTTTTTTGTATTCTAGGGACAAATATCGCAAAACAACCGGCGATCAATCACTGATCATAGTTGACATGACTCAGGAGTTACGTGATAGTTTCAAGAAAAAGCCAGAAACGTTTTTCATTCTTTCACTTCTTCATCACAATCATTGTCACCAGTTTGTTATCATCTTCATTTCCTTATTTTTCTCTTCTGCTTTTTCTCCTTTTTTCTTTATCTTGTACTTTTTCTCCTCTTTCACTAACACATTCTGTGAAATTGGGGAAGGAGTTTACAATTCTCCACGCAGCTTAAATACCTTAACCTCATCCTTAACCCAACTCTAACCTTAACCCATCCCTAACCTTTACTCTAATCCTATCCCTAACCCAACGCTAATCCTAATCCTAATCCGCTTCACGAATTCACGAACTAATATCTTATCTTATTTATGGGGGAATTGTAAACTTTAGCCGAAATGGATATTTTTTAACTGATTTGATTTACGTTTTTCTCCACAGCTTTTAACACCATTTGCAAAAAATGCAAATTTCATGCAAATGTGTGTTATTGGATGATTGCGACTGGATCGCGCAAATCAAGCCATTGATTAAATTAATAGCCTTCAACTGCTTTAATGACTGCAGATAATTATTATAGTGTTATTAAAGCGTAACTAGAATTTCTCTGTTTGTTCTGCATGTCATTAACATCTTTTACTGTCAATTATCAGACGTGTTAGAGTCTTTCGCCTTATTTGGACAAGTGACGAGGCTCTATAATTAGCAAATTACGTAAGTAGCTTACATGCGAGCCACTTCAAATGGGCCTTCCAAAGTCAGAGTAATAACACTCTGTATAAATCTTATCTACAATCACAATCAAATCTAATCAGTCTGATTTACACTGAGTAATCTTTTTTAAAGCAGACGTCTTGGGATTTACGAAATAAATTAATCGCTCTTTTGCTGCTGCTACTGAGTGATTGGCGCCATTTTGTTTCGAATGTTTATTTAGTATTTGTTTGTTTCGAATTATTGTATTGTTTGTTGCAAATTATTTCTGTTTTTTTAATAAGCCTTTTCACAGTTCCAGCTATCGATGGTGATCGTAAAAGCTCAAAGGTTAAGTGTACAAAACAAGGCATTTGTGTACACTTGACAACGCCTCGCAGCCGATGCTATTGTAATAGTAACAGTATTAACAGCTAGCTAGACCCTTGCACATTTGTCTCCTAGTTTATTTTTCTTGCTCCCAAGCCAGATTCTGCTAGTAAATCACTCAACTCACAGACTAATGCATAATTAAGTATAGCTGTGGTACGCTTAACCTTTGACCACACAAACGAAACTGTGAAAAGGCTTATTACCGTGCTTTTTAATTGGTATTAGCATTTACACTTGTACAGTTTTCAATGAATTAATTAGTAATCAATTATTTATCAGTTTTTTTCGTAATCATTATCAAGTCGAGAAAAATAGCTTTATCCAATCTTCAATGACTGTCACTGAAACCACCCTTGACATCACTATATGAAGGCTATTCCCATCATCATTATACACATCATCGTCATCATCATCAACCCTCGTCGTCGTCGTCGTCGTCGTCGTCGTCGTCGTCGTTATTAGTTTAAACATAATTTGTTATAGGATTGGATCAGACTGTTTGAACAACATGATTTAGGATCCTCAACACATCAGACTTTTATACACTATTTACAAAAACATTTACAGTAAGAATAGAGTATAACTACACAAGCTGACGAGTTTTACTACAAGATTACATTCGACATTAGTCGAAAACGACGGTTAGAGAATATTAATGTACGAATTTTTAAGACCGATGCATTTCATATCAGATAGAAACTACTGGAAGCGTTTAGTACGTAATATGAAGTCATGTATGCATTGGAATATTTTACAGTTAGCAACATAGTTAAATTCATCTTTTCCGAACAATAACAACTTCAACAGATCATTAGTTCCTAAGGCAGCTATATTAAGGTTTTCGGGCAGACGTATTTCATTTAATTGATCAAACATAACAACCCTAGTTTGTTGATACAATGGGCAGTGCAACAAAAAGTGTTCAACAGACTCAAATCGAAATCCACAGTTACAATTCGGCAATAATGGATGACCATTATTATCTTTACAGCCTTTAGAGAAAAGGTCATAGTTTAGCTGAGAAAAGCCGATTTTCATGCGCGTATGATGCACTGAAATTGGAGGTTTACCAAATGAAAAATGTTTCTTACGCAACGAAAAACTTGAAATGAGATTTGAGCTCTTGTTTGAAGTGTGAAATGGGTGTAATTTCACGAATGTTCTGTGGTTGTTACACATGTTAATGGTGGATATGAAAAACGATTTTTCACAGCTAACAGAACGGCAATTAAAATTTCTGTATTTAGTACCGCTACGTACATAACAGGGGGTAACTTCGTTTACCTTTGGCGTCAGAATTGCACTTAAATAGTGGGGCGCTAAGTCATTGATTATATTGAAAAAAGACATAGGCGATGATAATGGAAGCGCGTCACTAATTTAGTGAAGCCGCTATCAGTCAAGACACTTGCAGGGGAAGATCGAATCATAGCGCCAGACAGATTCTAGCAGCAGTTAGCTGAATATTTTCTAATAGACGTATACTGTTTTCGCTGCATCCTGAACATACTACGTTACCATATTCGACGGCAGGGAGAATAGTCGTAATGAATAATCGTTCCCGCGTAGCTCTGGGCATATTAACTAACATGCGTCGAAAGTTGTTTAGCTTTAAATTTGTTTTGTCTACCATTTTTGAGAAGTGAAAGTTCCAGTTCAGATCAGATGTAAGATGGATATCTAAGTGTTCGTGAACATTTACTGTTTTCAGTGGAGTATTAGTGGAGTAAATACAGAGTACGATATTGAGGAGCATTGGATTTACGCGAGAAAAGCATGACTTCGGTCTTATTTGGATTAAATTTAATCAACCAACGTTTGGCCCAGTTTTCAATTATTTCTGAGATCTGCCTTTAAGCGATTTGCTGATGTATGTGGATCATCCTTAAATGAATCTACTAAAACCGTATCGTCTACAAAAAGGCGAATATCAGATTGAATGTCTTCTGTAATATCATTAGCATACACTAAAATAGAAGGGGACCTAAGATAGAACCTTGGGGGACGCTAGATAAAAGTGACATCGCATCAGATGTACTACCGTTTAGCGTTACTCTTTGTGATCGGTTTCGAAGGTAAGATGATAGCCAAGACAGAAGTTGGCCACTTACTCCATACTGCTTTAATTTGAATATCAAGCCTACATGCCACACCTTATCAAAAGCTTTACTGATGTCCAGAAAAACGCTACAGATTTCAGCACCGTCGTCTAAACTTGTATACAAATTGTGAACGATTAAAACTAGCTCTTTGATGGTGCTATCGTTTGATTTGAACCTCGAGTTCTTTTCCGTCAAAAAGTTATTATCAATAGCAAAGTAGTTATACATCTGATTAAGGACAACGCGTTCTAGAATCCTAGACATACATGAAAGTAGCGCCACGGGTCTGTAATTCGAAACAAGCTGTCTATCTCCGCCTTTGTGTACGGGGCAGACATTTGCAACTTTCCATAAGCTAGGAAAATGACCTGACTGTAATGAGAAGGTAAACAATTGGGTTAATGGGCTTGATAATGAATTTGCACAAAGTTTAAGTACTTTGTTGCTTATTCCATCAGGGCCTATAGATATTGACGTTACTTAATAGTGTTTTCACTAAATCTTCGAGTACAGAATCTTCGAGTTCTTCGAGTAATGTGAGACATGTATGTATCAATCTTCGATACGAATCTGGGTAATGAAGCATTTGAAGTATTCAAACGGCACTGCTGGGCAAAGTAATTGTTAAGTGCATTGCACTTGGAAATAGCATCACTTGTGACAGCACCAGCTTCATCTATAATGGGAGAAATAAAATAGTCACACGTATTTTTGTAAAAACTTTTAGTAATTTCCCACCAGACTTTAGGGCATGTATCAGGAGTTAATAGCTTCTCGTTCAGTTTGTCTCAATAGTCACGTTTGGCTTTTTTAACAGCATTGTTGTACTTATTTCTAATAGCAGTATAGGACTGCCACGAAGCGTTCGTCCTGCTTAATTTATAATTTCTGTGGGCCTTTTCTTTTTGTACTCTAAGCTTATTGTTGTCGTTATTGTCATCCTTGTCATAGTCATAACACGGGGGCTCTCATGTATCATCAACAGCGTCATAATTATTATCACTAACGCCGTTGCCAATATCAAGTTCAGTGCAACACCAACGAGAGTATCATCTATGATAAGAGCAAAGCTGATAATTAACGACATTATTGACTTAATCACAATTAATACAGCTTCATCATAACACTAATTGACTCGAAAATTTCCAGGAACTCATTACACAAATTTTCTTCAGAAGAAATTAATGAAAACTCCAAACTAATTTTAAAAATCGCATTAATGATTGTTATGGCGTCTTCAGACTAGCGGGTTTTCTCGCCACGTAACCCGGCAAGCAACTTGTCAAGTAACACGCAAGCGTGTTTAGACTAGAGAGCAAAAGTTACTGCGAATTACTCTCAGATAGTAAGCACGGACTGACACTCACTTCCCTATTAGATAGTTTTCCACTTTTGCATTCTTTAATAATATAGTTAACCTGCATTCGCAGGTTGTAATCGACTGGAATCGCTGAATAAAGAAATACATTTTCAGTTGATGTCATGTCACAAACGTGTATCTTTACGATTTGCTGCAAAAACTACTAGAATATTTAAAATGAGAATAGGTATCCAGTGGTGAAGTTAAAACTACCTAAAATTGTAGGTTTGTCCAACCCTAGTTGGATGTGTGTCAATGCCCTAAAAGTCACTAACGTTAAGAAAATTGAAGTTTGAGTCGACACGTATCTGTCAAGGAAAATAAAAGCAAAATATGCTACGTAAAGTTTTTTATGTAATTGCAGAACATAATTAGCGTGAATTAACCTGTTGTGAACGTTTAAAGAAAAAGGCAAGCCTTCGGGGAAGTTAGTGCTATTTTACTGTTCGCGAAAAATGTTAGAAGAAGAATTTAGTAATGAAAGTGTGAAAATTGCTTCATGTAATTCACATTAAAGTCCCGTTCATTTCACGCCTAGGCGCTCCCATTTTGAACGCCCATTTTTCCACCAAAGACGAGTTTCATCGACTGAAGAAAAGCAGCACACCGTCGGTTTCCATCAAAAGTATAAGTTTTTACAAAAAATTAAATAGCCAGATTCGTGATATTCTTCCGTGAACATTACGTGAGGCGTAGAAGTTTGAATCAGTTTAAGCAGCACGCGCTTACGGAAAGTCACGAAGTCCCCCAGTTACGTCATAATTTTCAAGAGAATGGCGGCTACCACAGCGCCTGAAAATTTCTTTATAGCAGTACTATAAATTAACTTCATGCTTTATCGGCTTGTTTGCAAATTTATTTCTTATATTTTTCTAAGTTTAAGTGATAACAGTAAAATAAACCCAACATGCTATATGACTTCTATTGTCCTTCGCCCTGGTAAGACAGGAAAGTTTGTGGATCCCTACCAGAACCCTCGCGTACTAGCACACGCACAACACACCCGCATACACGCACACGCACTCGCATCCACGCACAAACGCAAACCCTCTCTCTCACACACACAGTACCTCAGGTATACGTTTGTTGTGTACGTATGAAACATTTTGAAAAAAATTTTTATTTTCTCATATTCAGTTTTTGTCCACGTAAGATTTCAGTTTCAACCCTTGTGAAATGAGAAATTTTACACTCTTGTATTTTTCCATTTTGCGAGGAAGTTTAATATCATTAGCAATACTGTTTTTTCTGAAATTATAATATATAATAAACTCTTTTTTTCACAAATGTAAACACAAATACAGTTAACAGATCATAAGCTTAAACAAACAACGCATACAGGGACACGTCCCTACAAATATAGGGCTCTTTTTAAGTGCAGACGATATACATTTATATATATATATATATAAATTCAAAGCTACGCCAGGCTCAGCGAATCTACTAAGACTGGCAATGGCGCCTTTCTGACACATTCCCGTGGCCGACATGAACTGTAATGTTCGTCTGTAATGACAGCGTTGCGTAGAGCCCATTTTCGTGACATCACATCGGCATCTTATCTTCGCTTATGCAAACGTGCTTGAAAGCTGTGGTTAATTTGTCACGTAAGCGACAGCTGTGTTCGGTTGCCGTTAATTAACTTTCCAAGGTAATTATTCAAATATTCGAAACAACTGCTAGCTTTTGTATGCAAGAAAATGTATATTTTGAACAGTAAATTAAAATGAAAATTTAGTCTAATCAATCGTCTGGTTTTCGTTCAAGAACACAGTCCTTTCCTGACAGTAAACACTGCATTGCATACTAAAATAAAATTCATCTTCTTACATCCATTCTTACGCAAAGCACATTTTCTCATATCAACAAGAGTTTTAGGTCTGGTATATCGACTATCCTCAATTATATGAAGAAATCTTTAAAACAGAGCACCGGGAACCATTACTTTAATAACACGTCTTTTTATAACTGATATTGCGGTGTCTCGTCGATGCTTATCAAATTGTCAAATTTCAAATTTCCTAGCTCTCTAATTTCTCGCTAGACGGCGTTAGAAGTAAAATTCATTATCTGCATAGTTACACTAATCTTCCTCGTTAGGTTTCTAATCATCGCTTTAACGAGACGGAGACGAAAATCGATCTCTTGTCTAACAAGGTTGTGACAGATGCGCGTTGCCAACGTCCAGTCGCTAACTTGGGGCAATTTTTCCCGTCCTTGAAGCTTTGACTTAAAATTATCCAGCTGAGTCATGGTGAAAAAGTCATACAGTCATGAGAAAAACCTGCAGGCTTACACAATACTTTTTAAAGGAAAACTGAACAATTGATTAGACTCAATCTTGTTTTAATTTACTGTCCAAAATATACATTTTGCCTACAAAAGTTAGTAATGTTTTTGATATTTGAAAAGTTAATTAACGGCAACCGAACACAGCATCGCTTACGTCACAGACGACTAACCACAGTAAGGGTAAGCGTTTTCCCTGCGCGCCAAGCACGTTGTGTAAACGAACATTGCTATGTGATGTGATGTCACGAAAATGAGCTTACGTCACACTGACGTCAGAAAATAACACTGCTGTTCATGACCATGCTTATCACGGTACCGCCTTCTGTTTGTCGGTCACGCGAATGTGACAAAAAGGTGCAATTCCAGTCTTAACGGATTCGCTGAGCCGCACGTAGCTTTGAAAGTTTAACGAAATTTAACTATCCGTGGTATTATTATTACATTCTAAGCTTTGATTTTAAAAAAGCTGTTGCAGTTTTCAGTATTTTAGAGCATACTTTATTTTGAGCATACTTAATGTCTACACAATCGTCTGGTTTGCTTTGATAAACTGTAAGACAAAGCGCTGAAAAGATCGCATTTAAATGAAAAGAGACGTCATTAAATTAACATGTTGGGTTTATTTGACTGCTAACACCTAAACTTAGAAAAACACAACAAAGAAGTTCGGGAAAACTGTCTGTAAAGCTTAACGTTAGTTTACACTACCGCTGTACAGAAATTTTGAAGCGCTGTGGCCGCCGCCATTCACTTGTAACTGGTGGACTTCGTGACTTCGTAAGTGCATCGTGACTTTCCGTAAATGGCTTCGTGACTAATTCAAACGTCTGCAGTTTGTCTAAAGTTTACGCAAAAGTATCACAAAATTAACTACCTAGCTTGCTTAAGAACTTACTATACTTTTGACACAGTACACAGAGCAGTGCGCTGCTTTTCTCCTGTCGATGAATGACGTCATTGGTGGAAATACTTGTGTTCAAAATGTTAGCGCCCAAGCGTGAAATGTCCGCGACTTTAAGGTTATTTTACTAATTACACGAGGCATTTATCACACTTTTATAACTAAATCCTAACTTCTCAGAAGGCTTGACCTTTCCTTTACTCACAGTTACTAAATCAACTGACACTGATGTGAATTCATGGAAAGAATGCGCACAAAATCGAACAATAAGGAAAAATTCTAGGTGTTAAAATGTATACCTTTTTTCGTATTTCAAAATGGGATAGGATATGAAAAAATATGTTGCTTTTTCCTCTAATCAACAGACCGCATTCACGTTTCATTTTCATCTGCGGCAAGGCATACCATTCCTCAATATTTTGGAAAATAAACCAAAATCCCACATTAATATCTCTCATTTCTACTTTCTGCTAAAATTTCTTCTTCGATGTGATGCTCTTCGGAATTTCCGTAAACGCACACTGCTGAATGATATACATTACAATTGTGTTGTAGCCGTCATTAAAAATAAAGACATGACACCTGACGCCCGTTGGGTTTATCTTGCAAATGCGTTTTGCATTTCACATACATTATGGCCAGAAACGAGAGCTTTCTATTGTGAAAAATAACACTTTTCAGCAAGAGCAGTCATAACAGAATAGCAGGCAAAGTTGCGCTATAATAAAAAAGAACGCGTGAGAGATTGAATGGCTGTTTGAAAGACCTAGTTGATGAATAGGCGGTTGACGGCATGCTGGTTTTTACAATATGTTCGCCTAAATTGCCAAGCTTTTAATTCGCGCATTTGCACAAAGAAGATCTGGCAAGCTTTTACGTAATTAAAAAACCGCATGCGCAATGCGTGCACGAACAGTTTAAGATTTCATCAAGGGCTCGTGTGTTTTTCATTCGCAGTTGTTTCTAATTACAAACATTTGCGTTGCCAAATTAGGGCACGTTCACACATTCGACCTTTATCTAGTCACGTCTGTCCAAATGCTGTCGAAATCATCAAAAAACGGTAGAATTTTTAGCAGCTCGTTCTACGTTTCTACCAAAGAACAAAAACGAGGTGTTTTTATGGCTATACGTGTACTATTGTGGGGGTTATAGTAGTAGTAAAACTAGTAGTAAATTTATTGAGTGGTGACAGTCCAATCACAACAGTTAAAATTAATTTCAAAAACTGCAAGTTGGGTTAGTTAAAACATAATTTCTTGAAAATGTTAAAACACTCGTAAATAAAATGCATCAGATTATGTTGATCCACACTGTTATATAATGACTGTATGTTACTAAAGCCCAAATTGTTTTTCTGCAGACACAGAGGCGCGCCTTCCTGAGTAACCTATTCCATCTCCCTCTTTCTATCATGAGAAAATGAGCAGACAAGCGGGATCTTGTAAAGCAAATCTTTTGTAGTAGAAGTTGTAGCAGAAGTTTTAATGTATATTGTTTACTTTTTATTTGTCGTGAAATGAAATAAAAAAAGAAAAAAGAAAAGAAAATAGTACTATACATGTAGTACAAGCTATTGTTTCAGTCACAGTTTTAAAACTGGCCGATTTTTGTACTTTTTTAATGTTAACGACAGCAACTTTTAAACATTGCAATGGCTTCCAAAAATCGAAAAAAATGCCAGCATAAACTGGGTGATCGTGGCACACACACACGATATTCATTGGACATTAAAAGTTGAGGCCATAAAAGTGGGTATATCAGTATGAATGTCACGGACCGTTGCAGGTGTAAAACAGTCGTGATTAACTTCAAAGAATTGCCGAAGCCGTGTGTATAACTAGAATGCAATCCTGACCGGTTCCGACCTTGTAAATGTAATGTTTATGGCGTACGTGACCTTACTCTTGTAATTTACCTATTTTAGGCATATATGAATGTCGAATGTTATAAAAGCTTTTTCGCGTCCTAACTGTGTAGATACTGTATAATAGAGAGCGGATACATTACCCCTCCCACCTCCCCTTTCTAGACGGCTTACTTAGAAATGGATAATTACACTTATTATTATTGTTTGTTTGTCTGCACTGTTGTTAATGTGTTTGTGTATGTAAATATGTAAAACATATATGGTAGCATTGCACATAATTGTTTCTCTTTTCTTACAGCAATTTAAAACACCAGTAAGTACAGTGTTCTGTATATAAATATATTTTTCTTTTTTATTCACGGTTTTCCAGCTGCGGTTAATAAAGAAACGGTATTTTAGGAAGACGAGTGTTGGCGAGTTAGAAGGTGGCTCCGTCTGGAGGGCCATAGTTTCGTTAGCCTAGGGGCCCAAAAAGGTCATAAATCCGGCCCTGTTTATAGGTGTAACTACCAATTTTTGTCACTTACTGACTACTTTGTCTTACTACTTGTTTAAATATAGTTTATATAAGTAAATACTCGTTTAATTAGGTAGCTCACAATGTAAAAAAAATTAACACTAGTTGTTGTTGCAAATTATATTTGAAATTTCTTTGTTCTACAGTTATTAAGAAAATGCATAAGAATGCAAAGCGTTACTAAGGACACATGACTAGCAACACTATAGGTTTGCATCAGTAAGCAGCAAAGAAGTACACTTAGCATTTGTCATATAAACTGTATAAGTGGTGCTTTTAGTGCTGTAATATTAGTACTGTTTGGCGTTTTTCTCTTGCTGATTTTTTTCTGTGCCGCATAATCTGTGATTAATATGTTATGAAATGTAAAGTCAAGAAATGTAATTTTGTACACCTTTGGTCCAATTCTCCTTTTTCCTTATACGTACCTGTGAGAACACTACACCGTGCTGTTTTGAAAGAGCATTACACAAGTTTTCTTTTTAAATTCCTGCCACTGGGATTTTTTCCTGTTATATACATTCATATGTACATACATACAGTATATGTAATTTGAACCCAAGGGTCATTTTAATGCAAATAAATAAATATATATGTTACATATACTGTATTTATGTAATATAATATGTAAATAATATTGATATTGCTAACGATACATCTATCTTCACATCCATTAAGCAAGTTTTGATGTGCCTTACAGCATAACTTACAAAGCAAAACTTGATATTTTGCAACTAAGTGAAATACAGGGTAGCTGGGAGAAATGGTTCGATCGTATTTACACTCTTCCTTGTGTGAATACGCCCAAAAGCTAATGCATACTGAGCCTAAGCTAAATCTCAGTTTGGATACAGAGGAGTTAGAGATTTTTTCCTCTTCATGTCACAGTCAAATCACTTTTAACCATATTATGAAGGTCAACGAAAAGCAAGCAAGAACTTGATTCTTCTGGAGATTAAAAGAGATCGTGTGACCACCCAGCAAAAATAGCCGGTGCCCCATTTCCATGGTAACCATGCAGCTAAAGTAGACGGTGTTTCCCGTTTCCATGGTAACCACGCAGCTAAAGTAGACGGTGTCTCCCGTTTCCA
This sequence comes from Tubiluchus corallicola, assembly GCA_030141605.1. Lineage (NCBI taxonomy): Eukaryota > Metazoa > Priapulida > Priapulimorpha > Priapulimorphida > Tubiluchidae > Tubiluchus > Tubiluchus corallicola. The sequence goes on along the minus strand of JAQGDQ010000103.1, from coordinate 118,080 downwards.
TGGTAATCGAATGAGAGATTCTGTCTATTTTATTTTCGTGGTTTGCTTCGACGATTCTGCTACGACACAAATTGGTCTGCGGAAGACTGAAAGCCGAAATTTGAAAACATTACATGCGCATTTCAACGTAAATTCTTGCTCAGGCATTATTCTTAAGAAGTCGATATACTCAGGAATGTTAGGAAATCATCTACAGCCAGCAACTAAGTACCATTTCCAATGACTTTTTTAAAGTATTTATCGGGAATGTCGGCTTTATAAATTGTTCTGACAATATTGTTCCCAATTTTGATTAGCAAATCCAAAACTTAAACCGGATTTGGAGTGGCGCAATCAGTTTCAAGTAACATTTTACTAATTGGCATGAACATTTTAAATTAATATTTCTAGTTAAGTGAGATGCAAAGTAATATATATTTGCATGGGACATAATTTAACATTGCCCTATCTTCCCCTGATTTACGTTTGCGTAGGTGACGTCATGTAATGGCGCCATCGCAACAGTATTGTGAGAGATCTAAAATGAAAACAAACAAAAATTCCTTTTAATGCGGGTACGATATATGTATAAAAATGCTGTAAAGTAATATAATTTTGAAAGCGAATTTTCTTAAACCTACCTCAGGTACTCCTTTTCTTGTCCTTTAACATTGCGTAAAATCTGAAAAAAATCAGAGCATTGGTAGCACGCTCTTCTCGAACTAAGCAAAAGTTTAAATTACTTTATGTTGTCAATAAGACCAGTAATATGTTTTGGTGAGCCAGTGGTGCACACTGAGATGGCGATGCGCTGACATAGTACCAGTTGGTGCAAAAATTATAAATTACTAAGAATTTTCTTTTCTAGTTTTAAAGGTCTTTCAAACAGAGGAAGCGTAATGATAAGTCTTATAACTTTGTATGGAAAGTCTTTTGGAAACTTACTTTAAAATTTTCCTTTCTTCACCTTTAACAGATTCTTCTCAGAAGCCACATTTTACCCGTTCAGGTTGTTCGTATTTCAACCTTCCAGTTATTGTTGGCACTTAATTAAATTCTGTAATAAATTAGACAATGATCAAACGAGTTCCTTTCATAAATAACCTCCGAGTCGTTCTGTATAGAACAAGTTTTGAATGGCTGCTTAACATACTATTCAATTTAGCTGTTATCAGAACTGACTGACTTTCAGTTTTTATGACAACTAATGGCGTTGGCTGAATGTATAACGTCTGTTGTTTTCCGGTTCTGTGCTTATTGAGTTTTTGAGGTGTAGGTAAGTTATCACTGTCATAAATTACAAAAGAACTTTGTATCTTCATGAACATATTTTCGTATTTGTTCGTATAATTTCGCAAAGTCATTTATACTAATATATGTTTATTCATGTGTATATGTATACGCAAATTTGTATATTCATGTTCATATTTTAATATAGCTTTTAGTTAGTGTTAATTTTAGCTCGACACTGTTGCTTGGTGTCAAAAATAGTTGAATATGCAAATCTTATTAACTATGATTCTAATTTTTACGTTTACACTGTAGGCAACATTCGTTCAGTAATAGTAAAATAAACTACAAAGTCGGTTAGGCTACGACATCGCCAGTTGTTCAGAACTTATGTGGGTAGGCGGGTGAGTGTAGAAGTGCATTCAGTGTTTTTCAAAAAAGTGGGCGTGGCCAGGGCACGTGTGGGCAAAATTGTTAAAATGGGGTTTGATCAATAACTCCGTAACTATCAGAGCTAGAGTCATGAATCTTGCAGGGTAGACACCCTAACATAGGTAGCCACAAAACGGTGTAGGAATGGTGGCCTCTGGGTCAAAGGTTAGCAGGAGCCAAAATGTGAATAATATGGAGAATAACTTTGTCACTCAACACCACTTAAGTATTTGACTAGAATCCTATGTTATTGCACGTATAGGTAGGCGTAGGTGGTGCACTAAGGATTTTTGGGAAAGTAGGTGTGGCCAGGCCACGCGACATAGGCGAAAGTGTTAAAATGGGATTGCAATAAATGCATTTCATAGGTAATCAAGCACGGAGAATTCAGCAATAGCAAAATTATGATCTTGAAACACAGATAAAGTCGGCAAAGATTTTTCACAGTCAACAGTTGCAATTTAGATCATAATGCGGAATCTTAAGTTTATGACTTTGTCATAAACACGGTTTAATTTTTTTGTTGTTTGTTTGCTTCACAGTGAATAATACATTATATATGACATATACATTTAGTAGGAAATATTGTCAGGTGACTCACTGTGAGGAAGAGGAAGGAGCATTATGCTATCGGGTTCTCCCCCAAATAGTATAGTAACTGAGAATTAACATTACATTATAATTGTCATATTATAAGCAAACTTTGTTAGTAGCACAGAATCATGATAAGTTCAGTTGTTGTGAATTAATTATACTCTTGTAGTAAGTGTAGTAGTAAATTAATAAAAGCTAAGACTTTTTATTTCACGAGGAATTGACAAACATACTTTGATAGCATTACATTTTGATGACTGTTTCATTATATTTGTTTTTGGAAGTGAGAGTACATAATTTTCAGTCGAATAACTTGTGTAATAATTATGTTGGTTTAAAACTGGACTAAAGTATGACTGAAAAGCTACTGGAAGATATGAATTACGATATTGATGCATGGAATGGAGACAATACAGGTCATATATTTCTTTCATGTTTAGTTTTAGAAGATAAGTAGATTATAATTGTGGGATGATCATATCATGTCGTGGCACGTCCCACTTGTTGATACCAGGCAACCCTATATGCAACCACCGCCCACGATGCATCACCCCTCAAATATAGAGTTATATTTACTAAATATTTTTGCAGTATATCTATATACATCAGTAGTTGCCCACCCCCTCTCGGCTTTTTTGTTGTTTCAAACATTTTACGTAATACACAAGCATATATTTGGATGCCAATGCGTTTTTTTTGGAGGGGGGGTAGTGCGGAATATCGGTTTATATGTTTTCAATGCAGCCTGTGTATGCCTTATTCTTTTTCTGCAGCGATTTTTATTGATTTCTTCGGCAGGCTGTTCCACAGATGGAAACCGCATACGCATACGCTTCCGGATGTTGGGTAAACGCCACCTTACTTGGTGTAATGTATACGCTCAAACCAAAGTTGCGTTCCCATATCTATGTAGTTTATTCCGCAAAAATACAAATTTTCTGTAGTCTACAATTACTACTTCTACAAATCTACTGAAATAAAAGTGCTAGAAAATAAGTGCTACAGATTATTACGTTACACTAAAAAGCTAAAAATGCATACATACATTGTTGCATACATTGGTCCAATATTGAGTCGAGAAAAAAGCCAGAATGTCAGTAAAAGGTAGCAGTATAATTATAAGTCAAATTTTTAAATGTAACAAAGACGTGTGTACGTAACAAGTTCCACCTATACAATGTCAGAGTAGAAAAAGTAGTCTAGAGGTTGAGCTACAGTCTAATATATTGTGGCTTCTAATGCATATACTACCTTGAGAAGAGGTAATGGACCATGACATTTGTACCTGCAACACCCCGCCCCCTGTGACAAACCATCTATTATTTACGATATTTTTGTTTACTTGTTTGTCACCTTTTCATTTCACAGTCAAGTTCTTTATAGTGATAGCGGTAGCACTTGCTAGTGTAATTTGCTTACATTAAATTAGTCACTATAGTAGTACTGTATTGTTAGCGTAATTAGTGTAGTAGTGTAGGAGTCCTACTAACACCCCCCTCGTCATGTGGTTGTGTTCTGCAATACCTGCAATACTCGCGGCTTATTTCAAATGTGTGAAACCCGTACAGGTATGAAGTGTACATGATACATACGTTACAGCTATAGTCTGAGACGTGCAACCAGGCAGTCAGTCGGCCGTTGTTGAAAGGCCTAGGTCACGTAAAATGACCATCGTCTGATTTTCACATGTCTGTGAAAAGACAGTCAAAAATGTCGATTAGCATCGTCGGTGTTATAGTGCAGTAGACGTCACTATTTCTTTTGTCAACAGCCATTGCTTACAGTGCTAACGGGTCTATGTTGAGTACGTTGTTTTGGTTTGATGAGGTGGCTACCGTTACCGTCATTATCCGAGGAGTCGTGAAAACCTGCGCTAAAGTTCATGGTGGACATTTGAGTTGGTTTATGGACACCAAATAACTGGTCCAATGGCTCTTCTTCGGAAACGTTGGGGTTGTGACCAACCTACTAGTCCCCAAGACATTGATGATTATGTTGCCAATATCATTGATAAATTAGAAACGGTAACTCAGGAGGCACACGAAGCTTTGAGAAAAGCTAAAATCGGACAAAAAGACTGGTATGACCAGAAAGCTAGGTACCGAAATCTTGAAGTAGGACAGAAGGTATTAGTCTTATTGCCTACATCTCGTAAAAAGATGGAACGAACCTGGAAAGGCCCGTATGAGATTGCTGATAAAATCTCAGAACATGTGTACTCCGTTATCATTGGAGGTAAAAGCAGACAGGTCAAGCAATTCCATATTAATTTGCTCAAAGCTTGGATACCGCGTGAAGAAAGAAAAGCCCTTTATACGCAAACAATTCCCACACTTGACGTATTTACTGGTCAAGATGAATTGGAATTAGATCCTGAGCATGAAAGTGTGTCACCAATGCAACGGTCACAAATGGAAGACCACTGTTTCGCACCTACCTCTATTACACCTGCACAAACTGTGGAAGATGTAGTAATCCCTGATTACTTAACAGATAAGCAGAAGAATGAATTACGAACTACTCTGGAGAAGTTTACACCAACCTTTTCTGACATTCCTGGTAGGACAAACGTCGTAGAACATAAAATACAGTTAACTACTGACAATCCTGTTGTGCAGAAGCCATACAGAATTCCTCAGGCGCAAAAGGAAAGTGTGAGGCAAGAAATCATGGACATGGAAAGGCTGGGTGTAATAGTCAAGTCAGATAGTCCTTTTTCAAGTCCTGCAGTCATTGTGATCAAACGTGATCAATCGATTCGATTTTGTATTGATTTTAGGAAAATTAATTCAATTACAGTTTTTGATCCTTATCCTATCCCCAGGATGGATGAAACAGTTGATCAATTGCATGGAGCAATGTTCATTACTTGCTTGGACATGACAAAATATTACTGGCAGGTTAATCTTGAGGAAAATTCGAGGCCAATCACGGCATTTGTAACAGAGTTTGGTAAACATGAGTTTCAAGTTATGCCCTTTGGGTTGTGTAATTCTGCAGCAACAGCTCAATGTCTGGTAGATCGTGTTTTAGAACCAGTAATTGGTTTTGCTTCTGGTTACATAGACGATGTTATCATTTTCAGTCGTTCTTGGCAAGATCATCTCTATCATATCGAGCTAGTTCTTACTTGTCTGTCTAATGCAGGTTTGACAATCAAACCACTCAAGTGTAATTTCGCACTCCAAGAAACTCATTTCTTAGGCTATGTTGTTGGCAGAAATCTTTTGAAACCTCAGCCAGAGAAAATCCTCGCTATTCAGAACTATAAAAGACCAGAAACTAAAAAACAGGTCAGGTCATTTTTGGGTTTCGTAGGTTTCTATAGGCGTTTTATTCCTAATTTCTCTGCAATAGCAACACCATTACATACTTTGACAGAAAAAGACAAACCAAACCAACTATTAAGCTGTATATAACAAAATTTAATTGATTACTACTTTAACCCGGAGAAAAGAAATAGTTAACAATAACAATTAATCACAGTACAGCAAATATATTCTCTAGTCTAATAATAGAGAAGGGAGGTGTTAGTGGGGGTAGCACGTGCAAATGATGACGCACTCTCGATGACGGCAATCCAACGATGACCATATAGAAACGGAATTATGCTAGCTAGCAAACGCTGAGCAAAAGTACAAAAGTCTTGTCTTACCAGACACTCCATGAACATTGTGTGAAACTGCAGCTGCTAACCTGTGGGGTAACATCCATGGATTTACCAACTATGGTTTGCTCCACCAACAATGGACTGTCCACCATGAACTTTAGCGCAGGTTTTCACGACTCCTCGGATAATGACGGTAACGGTAGCCACCTCATCAAAACCAAAACAACGTACTCAACATAGACCCGTCAGCACTGTAAGCAATGACTGTTGACAAAAGAAATAGTGACGTCTACTGCACTATAACATCGACGATGCTAATCGACATTTTTGACTGTCTTTTCACAGACATGTGAAAATCAGACGATGGTCATTTTACGTGACCTAGGCCTTTCAACAACGGCCGACTGACTGCCAGGTTGCACGTCTCAGACTATAGCTGTAACGTATGTATCATGTACACTTCATACCTGTACGGGTTTCACACATTTGAAATAAGCCGCGAGTATTGCAGGTATTGCAGAACACAACCACATGACGAGGGGGGTGTTAGTAGGACTCCTACACTACTACACTAATTACGCTAACAATACAGTACTACTATAGTGACTAATTTAATGTAAGCAAATTACACTAGCAAGTGCTACCGCTATCACTATAAAGAACTTGACTGTGAAATGAAAAGGTGACAAACAAGTAAACAAAAATATCGTAAATAATAGATGGTTTGTCACACACGTGTTACACCTCGTTTATAGGGCGGTCGTGCCTGCTTTTCAAGACATTGAGACTCAGAGTACGTAACCTATAGACATGGCGTCACAAGTGGTGGCAGCTTATGGTCTTATATAACTGTTTTTTACTCTGTTTGGTTTGGTTTGGTTTGGTTTAAATTATCTAACACTATAGAACCCCAGAACCACGTGTTACACCTCGTTTATAGGGCGGTCGTGCCTGCTTTTCAAGACATTGAGACTCAGAGTACGTAACCTATAGACATGGCGTCACACCCCCTTTGAATGTTCTATCTGGAACATGAAACATAACAAAATATTTATCAATCATTAAACTTTAACCTCATTTTGGAACACAAAACTGCAGTTTATGAAACACGCTCAAGCAGACAAAGTTTCTGCACAGGCCGTTTCAGAGTTGACGACTTTGTCTTGAGCAATACAGAGCGGACCAAGCCATCTTTACCCGGGTAAGTATCCATAATCCGTCCAAGTTCCCAACGGTTTCTTGGCAAGGTGTTGTCGATTAATAGAACAACATCTCCACACTTCAGATTTTCCTTCTGCTTCTCCCACTTTTGGAATTGTTGCAGCATCGGAAGATATTCATGAGTCCATCGCCGCCAAAAGACATCTGTCAAATACTGTACCTGGCGCCATCTTCACCTATATAAGTCGGAAGAATCAAAGAGCTTGACAGGTACTGATCCAGCTCTTAACAACAGTAAGTGGTTTGGAGTGAGAGCCTCAAGATCATTTGGATCATCTTACACTGTTGTAATCGGCCTATCATTTATAATGGACTCTACCATGCACATCAGAGTAGGCAAGCTTTCATCGTCAAGCCTTTGCTCAATGCATATAGAAAATGCAACTCTGCGAATGGATCGGATCATCCTTTCCCAAGCTCCACCATGATCGGATGCACCTGGTGTGTTAAAGATCCATTGTACATGACGCTTCCGTAGAACATCTGTAATCTTCTGCTGATCCCAGTTGCATATTGCTGATCTCAATTCTTTCTCTGCACCGACAAAATTAGTGCCATTGTCAGATCGGATGATAGACGGAGGCCCACGGCGAGAAATAAATCTGAAAAGAGCATTAATGAAACTATCAGTCTCCAGGGAATGTAGTACCTCTATGTGAATAGCACGAATAGTCAGGCAAGTGAAGACACATCCGTATCTCTTCACCTCTGAACGACCTCTTTTGACAAAAAACGGACCAAAGCAGTCCACACCAACAGCTGTGAAGGCAGATAGAGCTGGAGACACGCGATCATCTGGCAGATCAGCCATTTTTTGAGACAATGGAACACCATCACGTCGTCTACAGACTATGCAGCTCGATAAGATCCTGGTTCTAACCTTGATGATCCAGTACCTCTGTCTCAGCTTGGCAACCACATACTCTCGTCCAGAATGTCCTGACATTTCATTATGCTTCACGTATAATCAAGTCTACTATGTGGTGATGTTTAGGCAGAATCATCTGGTGCATGCTCTTCACACGGCCACCTACACACATTACTCCATTGGAATCTATGACTGGATTTAACTTCCTCAGAGTTTTCATTCCATTGTCATCTTTCAGGTACTTATACTGTAGATATTTGACAATGCCGATCTCTGCCTGCTGTAGTTCTTCAACAGATAAACTGGCATCAAAGGACTTGACATCCATTCCTCTAGCTTTGCACAGTAAAATGTTCCGCAGCCGCAGGATCCAGCCAACAGATTTTCGCAACCTGTACCACGACGAGTGCCTCTTAAACATATTTTCTAAAGCAATTGACCCGGCTTCTACTGATGTCACTGCACCACATGATACAGCTTTCTGAGACTTCACACTTTCACGCTTGATTTCCACTTCTGGATAATGCAAATTTTTTACCTCGAGTTCTGTCCATTCAGATTTCGGCAACCACAAGAACTCAGGACCATTAATCCATCTTTTCTGCTGAAGTAGTTCATCAACTGACAAGCCTCTTGAAGCATCATCAGCAACATTGTCCTCACTTCTGATATGGCGCCATTGAGAAGGCATAGAAGCTTCATATATAATACCAAGCCTGTTAGCTACAAACGTTTTGAAGCGTTTATCAGTGTTGTGTATGTAGCCCAGAACTATACTGCTATCAGTCCAGTACCAGGTCTCATCTATGTCGGTTCTCAACTCACGCGAGATTGTCTGGCCGATCTTAACAGCAAGTACAGCTGCTGATAGCTCTAGCCTAGGAACAGTCATTCTATGCATGGGAGCTAGGCGTGCTTTGGCCAAGACAAGACAGCAGTGTATCTTCTCATCAGCATTCACAAGCCGCATATATGCCACAGCAGCATAAGCATCCTCAGATGCATCTCCAAAGACATGCAATTCACATCTCAGCACATGTCCAAAGTTCTTCGGCATGAAGCATCTCTCAACACCAAACTGATCTAAATTTGTAGCTCGCTTCATCCAGTTAATCCAGTGGTATTGAACATCAGAGGACAACTGGCTGTCCCATTCTTTCTTTAGTCTGCTTTCTTGCTGAAAGAGCTTCTTTGCTACAAGAGTAACAGGACAGGCTAGACCCAAAGGATCATACACGGAAGAAAGAACACTCAATAAACCTCGCTTTGTGAGTGGCTTCTCCTTTAACTTGACTTGGACACAAAGTTCATCTCTGTCCACATTCCAACGTAAGCCCAGAGCTCTTTCTAATGGCAAGGAACCTTTTGAAATGTCAATTTCTCGAACAGATTCAGCTCTATCCTCTTCAGGAACCATTTCAAGTACCTTGACACTAGTGCTAATCCATTTAGTTATATGGAACCCACCACGGGATATCAACTATGTCAATTTAACTACAAACTCAGTGGCATCATCATCAGTCAAAAAGCTCTTCAAACAGTCGTCAACATAAAAATCACGAGGCACTGCATCAATAATCATGCTGTCAAACTTGTGAATGTTATCCAGGGCAGTTTTCTGCAAAGCATATGTCGCGCAACTGGGGCTCCAATTGCCTCCAAAAAGATGCCTCGTCATCCTGTAGACCTGTGGTTGTTTTGTCAAGTCACCATCTGGATACCACAAAAACCGCAAAACATCTCTATGATGTTTGGATACTACAACCTGGTTAAACATGGCCTCTATGTCAGACATAAGTGCCACAGGGCCTTCCCGAAATCGAATCAGAATAGCTAGCAAACAGTTTGTCAAGTCGGGCCCTTGTTTGACAGCTTTATTTAAAGAAATCTCTTCAAACAGGACGGAGCAATCAAAGACAATGCGAAGTTTTGGCTTATTCGGATTCACTACACCATGGTGTGGAAGATACCACACAAATCCAGGTGTTCCTTCTAAGTCACATGCTGCAACTTTCTCTGCATAACCTTTTTCTAGAAGCTCCTTCATGCGTAGTGTATATTTTTTATGCAGCTCAGGGTCCTTTGAGAGCCGGTACTTCAATGACTGAAGACGCTTCTCAGCAATCTTGCGATTATCGGGCAGATCAGGAAGATTCACTTTAAATGGTATGTCCAAGTTATAGTGACCATCTATTAGTTGTGCTGAACTGTCCCACACATTTAGCTAGAACCTTACCTAGTTTATTTTTTCTTGTTTCTAAGCAAGATCCTCTAGTAAATCACTTTACGCACATCCTAATGCATAATTAAGTAAAGCTCGCGTAAAACAACTGAAGTTACAGAACTGAAGCGGCAGACGGCTTTGTTTTACCCACACGTCACGTGACGGTTGTAGTTAAGACTCCTTGCCGTAGTACACCTAACCTTTTACTTGCAGCAACTGCGCGTGCGCTTAACGAAACTATGAAAAGGCTTATTTCTTTCTGTTGCATTTTGATGGTTTTTGTCATTTTTCTGCAGTGCTCTATTGTGACGTAGTGCAGTGCAGTAATTTTTCTATGCAAGCTTATAGTGATCACTAAACAAAAATTAATTTTCTTTCGCAGTTCTTAATCGATCGTTGAAAGATTCTTCATTATCTCATGTGCCCGTCCCTCCGGAAAGTTTCGTGGAAACTGGTGAAACTTTTCACATATATATATATATATTCCGGGGCGAATAAGAATTTTTTACCACAGGGCCCCTAAAATTTGACGTCCTTCAAAATGTGGGTTAGAGCCTAATTAACCTATTGATGAAACGCCCCCTTTTGATTGGTGTGTTACTGTGTCAGTTGGGTGGCAGTAAGCCATAAGTCCAGTTGCTGGTTTGCTTGGATGTAGTGAACTCGACATCAGAGGTCGCTGTGTCACCGGAAATGTCACTCTCACATTCTTCCAGAATAAAAAAGAAAGTTCGTCGAAATGACGGAAATCTCCATCTCACATTCTTTCAGAATAAAAAAGAAAGTTCATCGAAATGACGGAAATCTCCATCCCGGATATTTCGGTCAGCTGCCACTGGAGCAATTCATCACGCAAAATTGCAATCCAATTTTAAAACTGAATGAAATGAGGCAAGGGTTGAATACTTGCTAATTCACTTCAGTCCTCGGTCGTTTGAATTCAATGACAATTTATCATCCAGTTGCAATAATTTAAACTTCTGGTAGAACATGGTTGTTCGTCAGCATTCGTCTCTTCCCAATGTCACATCATGGTCAGGCACAGTACACATGCAATAAAAGTTTTGTCTTTATGGCACGGTAAAAATGGCACAGGGAAAAAAGGCCCAAATGGAAATCCAGGAAGAATGGCACGGTTAGTAAAATGAGTTTATGTGCATTAAAGGAAAGAACGAGTGTTGGATTTATTTTACTGTTATCACTTAAAAATATAATAAAGAAATTTGCAAAGAATTTTATGCCTGTTAAGCATGAATTTAAAATATGCTACTTCTGAATAGAAATTTTCGTGCGTGGTGGTTGCCGCCATTCATTTGAAAATCATGACGTAACTGAAAACTTTCCGTGCGCTGCTTAAACTAATTCAGACTTCTACAGCTTACTTAATCTTCACCCAAAAATATTACAAAATTAGCTACCTATTTTTTTGCAGAAACTTATACTTTTAATGAAGATTGACAGTGCGCTACTTTTCTTAAAGACGATTGGCGTCACTAGAAGAAGTATGGGTATTGAAAATGGGAGCGCCCAAGCATAAACTTATTTTACTAGTTACACCAGGCATTTATTGCAGTTTTATTACAAAATCCTTCTAACATTTTCGCCAACTGTGAAATAAGCCTAACTTCCCAGAAGGCTTGGCCTTTCCTTTCAATTAGTACTATGTCAGAATCAGAAGCAAATTTTAATATTTATTCTTTATTAATAATTATTACAATAAAACACGACATATTCAAAATTCACTGGCTTCGTTATAAACAACAGAAATATCTCATCGTCATATGTAAAACATAATGCAAAAAACTTAAAATGTAGTAAAAGCTTCGCGGTAATTAAAAACAATAAAGCCTGATAAAATGACTAAAGAGTAAGTAACTGATAATAGCTGTATTGCTCAAATTAATCTACTTTTTGGGTATTTTGAAGACCACGCTAGATATATTCATTACGACGAACACTGTAATTAACTAATTAGCTAACAGTGAATTTTTCTAACAAGCATAATATTATAGCGTAGCGATTTTGCTTTGAATCTGTTACCCCGCTGCAAATGTCAAACCAAACGTCAGTCATTTTCGCTGACTGTCCAATTACGTGATTTAACACACGTCTACTTGTTGCCGTTCTTTCGTGTGTATTGCCAGTATACGTTACACGTTACGCAAATTGCTCAATTTTTCATTAATTCGCGGAAGAGACCCCGACCTGGTTCTTGATTTTATTACATGTTGTTGATTGTCTGTATTTTCGATTGAAATTGCAAATTGCAAAATATAGTCTGATTTCATTTTTTATAGAAAGAAATACACAAGACTTACTTTTATGAGCTGCTATTTAAACCGTTTTACTATATACCCAATTTAGTCTGACTTATGACTTTGCTAATTAGACAAAAAACAACCTTTTCATTAACTATAAAAAAGGACAAACGAGATTAGGCCGATCGTGTGACGCTGCTTTAATGATCGCAAGCATCAGATAGCCTACCTGAACAGAGGTGAGATGGCTTACTGCCTTAGTTCCTCTATAATAAGACCCGACTAGGCACCCTTGTCAATGTATTTTATAATTCTTTGAAACTTTGTCACTACATTCTGCCTAAAATGTAAAGAATTGCTTAAATTTTTTGGATACTCGAAGTTTTAATTTCTTGTAAAGTGGTAAGAAGTAAAAATAATTGCTACCTTGCACATTTTTGTATGAACAAGGACAATCAGTTTGTCTGCTGACTGGACATTACAGTTGTCATGTTGTTCAATAAAGAGTTGTTGTTCGACTTAAGTTAATGTCCCCGATTTCCCGTCACAGTGCTAATTCATAACGGAGGCGGAACGATAAACCAACATGCTTGACGTCAGTTCACATTGCTCAGTAATGTATGGATGCTACTTGTTTAATCGCTTAAATAACGGTTTCCTTTTGAAGCTCTCCTTGCTTTGCACAACGTTTAACGGACTATCAAAACAGTTCATCACAAAGCGAGCCTATCATGCCGCGTCTACTGTATACTACATGCTGCATCATAATTATTTTAATTATTTTTTATTATTGAAATTATATTATTATCATTGAAACTAGAAGAAGATTTAGCAATGAAGACTTTCCTTCACGTCAATTATGAATTTCAATTTTGTATTAGAGATCCATTTCAACGTCTTAAAAGCTGATGAATAAGAAAGCACGCTAATTTTTCCAAGTACTATAATTAAGTGCTACAATTCTGTAAAATTCTGTAAGCTCACCTCAGTCATTATCATATTTTTACTGATACTAAATGAAAATTTGTTATTGTGAACTGTGTGGACTGTTTTTACCTGTATGTAATATTGCTGTTTTCTGAAAATCAGAAAATTTTGAAGTATGAAATGTTTCCATTTTGCTGTCCCTGATAAAGATTGTAAATATTAATTTTATGATCAATGAACTACTGCTGCTGCTGCTGCTGCTGCTGCTGCTGCTGCTGCTGCTGCTGCTGCTACTACTACTACTACTACCACTACTACTACTACTACTACTACTACTACTACTACTACTACTACTACTACTACTACTACTACTACTACTACTACTACTACTACTACTACTACTACTACCACTACTACTACTACTCTACTATTACTATCTATATCAAAGCAATACGAGAAGCAATGTGCATTTCTTCCTACTTTTCCATTTCTATCATTTTTTCTTGTGCCATTTTTACAGCGCGTCCTTTATGACAGATGATAGCTTGTACGCTAGCGTTATATCACTGCAAAACAATTGAACAGTGCAAACATACGTGTAATGCGATTTTATGTTGTGTTTATAAAAACTATGTTTCCATATCATTCCAGGGCGGGTTGTAAATTTTTATTATTTGTAAGAAAACACCAGACATGTCAGATAAATGGCTAATATTTCTTCTTTGGTGAAGAACCGTAGTTTCAGAAAGAAGCCTTAAATAGACTCCTACTGCATTGAAGCCAATTTATAACATCAGAAAAAAGATGACGCCAAGAGAACGGAGAAAGGGAGAGAGATCGAGAAAGAGAGGGGGAGAGGGGGAGAGGGGAGCGGGAGAGAGAGAGAGAGAGAGAGAGAGAGAGAGAGAGAGAGAAGAGAGAGAAGAGAGAAATAATTAAGAGCGAGAGATAGCGGGTAGGAAGGAAGGGAGATAGGAGAAGAGAATAGAGAAAGTGGAGAAAGAGAGAAAGATGGGAAGAAGAGAGAGAAGAGGAGAAGAGAAGAGAAACAGAGAAAGAGGAAGATGATTGGGAGAGAAGGAAGCGAGGAAAAGAATGTGTGAGAGACAATGAAATGGAAAGAGAAGAGCTACGCCATGCCAAAATGAGCCAGCAAGCGAGGCGAGCAGCGATGCAGAAGTCAAAGCCGACCAAGCTCGCAGGGTTTTACTAGTATGCGCCGATTTCAAGTTTTCTTACGCGTTTTTCTATAGAATCAAGCATATATATATATTAACTGCTGATTTTATATTGGCTAAATGGGGGCTAAATTCCAAATGCTAATAGCACTGTTTGAAATTGAATAATGTCCATATTTATTATTCGTTTGAATCTGTTAACATTGAATGTCCGTTTATTTGTTTGCTGTTCTTTAAAAGGTATTCTATTATTACAAAATGCTGGATAAATTCGATAGCAAATATTCGTTATAGCGCTTGTGAAATTTGCAGTGAACACTTGGAAACGGTACTGTAAAATTCAACAGCTTGTGAGCATTTAAAACACAGCTGACGCTGCTAGGCAACAATGGTGTGTAGGTGCACAACGTAATCAACAAGTTTTCTTAAAGGAAACTGAACCCAATCATAAACCATAGCTGAAAACAATCTAACCTGAAAATTATTGAAAGAGAACATACTATTTTTAAAGAATAATGTACGTAAAAAATAGTATGGCAGAAACATAGTTTCGCGTTCGCACGGCTAGTTCTTCGCTGTTACATGAATTTCGCCATTCAATAGTTAAACGGGCACTAATGCCTGCATCTCACAAATACGTCGCACAAAACACAGAAGTTAACTTCTCAGCTCAGATGTTGTTGAGTTGTGACGTAGCGCACATGTTCGAGTGCTCATGCCTGGGCACAGTGGTAAACTTGAAATTTAAACTTTTAAACTTAAAATTTGCCCGAGTTTTTGCACATCACACTGAATGTTGTACAATAGCACTGTGTTTCAATTTTTACTTTCGCTAACACACGCAACACACTCATGGAAAGTTTGCGTTGTTGAAAATCATGTTCACTGGGAACGTCATCACTAGTTGGACTCACCCGCCGTTAATTAAGTTTTTAACCTATTATTTAATTATCAGAAACACTTTTGCATTAAAACGTATAACTTTTTACCGTACACTGTATTTGAAAATGGGATAGGATAAAAAATAAACCTGTTTTCCTTTGAGGTTCGAATCAAGTGGCGATAGCTGAAATTTTATTTATAACTCTAGAAAGCGTTTTTTTCACTTTTCATACCTAACATTTAGAGCAATATGACGCCAAAGTTACTACTCCAGGGAAAAATTGTATCTGATGTATCTTGCTGACTTACTTATTCCATTGCTAATGTAATTTGGCTGGAGTTGTAGCACTCAACTGAAAAACATAATGAAATTTGGTCCTGTTTCTCTCACCGCCTAATACCATCAGCTATGAAAGTAAGCATCAATGGCAGTAAAAAAGTTCGAATGCGTCTCACGAAGTGGATTGGTTGCGCATTCATTTTTGATTGCAAAATTTTGAAACCTGCGAGAAATGTTCGCGTCATACTGATCATCAGTTGTTTGGATACTGCCGGTAGATGGTAGCGTTTCTCAGTAAGGCGAGATAGAAATTAAAGGAAATCTTCATGTCCTATCCCATTTTGAGGTACGGCAAGAGAACATTTTAATCGGTATAACAATGCCAAAGCGTTTCTGATAATTCAATAGTAGATTAAAAACTTAATTAGCGGCGAGCGAGCCCAACTAGTGATGATATCACAACTGATCACTATAATTTTCAACAGCACAGACATTCCACGAGCGTGTCGCACATATTTGCGAAAGTGAAAATTAAAGTACTGTTGCTATTTTGAATTTTGAAAGAAATAATCTTGAATCTTAATTTCATGTGTTCATGCATGAGCTCTCGAATGGGTGTACTACATCACGCCTGAATACATCTGAACTCAGAGGTACAGTGCCTATTTTTCGTTCAAGATGCAGGCAGTAGTACCCGTCTAACTAGCAAATGTATATGTGCATGTAACAGCGAGAAACTAGCCGCGCGAACGCGAAATTATGTTTGTGTGGTAATGATTCTTTCACTCATGGAGTCACGCTTGAAAAAAATTGTTCTAGGCAGATTGTTCTGAGCTAGTTTAAGATTGGGTCAGGCTTTCCTTTATAGCGAGATCTAAATTTATGTAACTTCTACATCCACACCAGGCAATAAAAAAGATAAAATCGGGCACAAAATTTTTTAGTAAAGTTCCAGCCGCAACTGGCTTTACCCTAAAACATTTTCATGTTCTACACTGTCATGTTGCCTTCCATATTTTTTATTCATTTTCTCTGTCTTACTGTAAATGTGTTGCAAAAATGTCTTTTTCTCCCTTCTTTCTTTCTACTTTCCTTCTGTTTCCCTTCTTTTCATCTCTTTTTTCGTTTTTCTTTCTTTCTTTTTCCTATGCTTACTCTCTCCTTCCTTTCATTCTTTTCTTTCTCTCTTCCTTTCTTCATTCCTTCAATCTATCATTTTTCTTTCTTTCTAGTTTCTTTCTTTCTTCATTTTCTTTCTTTTTCTTTTCTTCCTCTCTAACTAATTCCTTCATTTCATTCTTCTCCCCTCCTTATTTATTTATTTATATACATTTTTCCTTTGTCCACAAAAAATAATTAACTTGTGTTCAGAGTTTCAGATATTCTTTCCTTGCTCATGCGTGTTAGGTTTTAGTTCATGCAGGATTCAGTTCGTAATTACATATTTTTCTTGTTTTCTTCTGGCACCACACTGCACCACAACACAATTCTTCACAAAAAAAGCATGATGAAAAGATAGACATTAAAATCTATAATGTCACTAAATAAACGCGTCAAATGTCACGTATTGTGGCTTTTTAAATTTTTCTCAGCTACTCGGAACACAGAAGCTTTAATTAAAAAATTCTTTCTTACGAGTTCATTGTTGAATGAAAGGAGGAAAAGCCTCCATGAGTCGCTGAGCAAATGATATTGAATTCTAAGAAGATCCGCAAAGAATGAGCAGCAAAATAATCAGATAAAATCACTCCAAACCCAGTTGATAAATATTTTGAAAGCTTATTTTCTGGGGGATCAAATGCAATTAGTGGCAAGCCAAAAGTTAATCACTGGATGTCAAGAATAATTTATCATCGTCTGATGCATTTATAATTTCCGCTCGTTCCTTCATGCAGAGCTGTCTAAAGGTGTTGCATCTAATATTATTATATGGGAAAGCATAATTAGCATATCCTGAACCAGTTTTGTAAAGAAAATTCTTGCAGTACTGCGATTCCTGTTACAAAACAGTAAAAAGCAGTGTATATATGTTGTCTTGTTTCATTCTACATTGAACTTCAACCGAGTTTAAAAGATAACTCCTACTAGAAGTTGTTAAACAAGATATTGTAGTATCCTTTTTGTCATTTCTTTTCGACACTGAAGTCAACGTAAGATTAACTTGCGATGAATGTTTCCTTTGTAATGCGACTTCGTCTGCTTGATTTTGACCTTAATGTAAGCGCAGAAGTCACCTTGAATTGCATAACCTATACCATTAACTTGTTATGCAATTTGTTGACTTCCATGCTTACTTTAAAGTCAGTGTCAAGCAAAAGAAGATGTATTACAATGGCAACATTCATCAAAAGTTAATCTTAAGTTAACCTGAAATAGACGTAAAAGTGTATTCGCTTGACTATTAGTCAGCAAAGAACTACTGAAATAAAAATAAGTACATATAAAAATAGGTACATAAAAATAAGTGCATATACTCATTTGCTAGCTATAGTGTTTAAAAGATCGTTTTTACAAAAATGTAAAATTTCCTTCAGATTTTTTTCTCAGATTATTTGAATACACAGTTAGCCTGTTTATTGATTCGGTTTCGTGGCAAATAAGTTACAAAGATTACTATAGTTCGTTGAGACCCAATAGTTCGTTATGTTAATCTTACACTGACTTTAATGTCAAAAACAAACACCAAAAAAGGCACTACAATCTCTTGTTTGACAACTTCTAGTATGATTTGTCCTTCATTTTGCTCTAAAGGTCAATGTAATATGAAACAAGACAACATGTATACATTGCGTTTACCATTTTGTAACATAGACCACAGAACTACAAGAATTTTCTTTTTGGCATTATTTTTCGAAACTACGTGTTCTAAGTGACAGTCAGCTATTCAGTTAGTACTACAGCATATTGAACCAGTAATTTTTGGGATTCCGTAAATATTTGTGTGCAGCTTTTTCCAGGTAGTACGATAAGAAAATTCAAGGGGTGTTTCAATGCCATTTACTCAATTTTGGTTCTGTTTTAGTCATGTAGGCATATTTTCTATTTTCAGATCTGTGAACGTCATTGACATGAAATTCTAGAGATGTTGTATTCATTCTAAATCACCATGTCTTACAGAACATTGCTGACAAGTGCACCCCTTTTAGTGGAAAGCAACGGGACTTACTACAATGTCTCAATGCTGCCCAAAGGTTATTTATCGATCCACATACCAAATGTGTATGCTGTTCCAATGCTGGGCTACATCAGTCCCGTGTTCATTTTCTTTACCGTGGTATTCAACACGCTGGTTGTACTAGTTCTGCTGAAGAAACACATGCGTACAGCCACCAATGCTCTGCTTACAGCAATGGCCGTGTCTGATACCCTGACTGGAGTGTTCCCTTTGCCGTGGTTCTTGTATTACTACACGTTTCACAATTATAACAAGCCGGTAAACTTGACATGGTGTAAAATCTACTACATCATGGAAGAGATAATTCCTGTTATATTTCACACGGCCTCAATATGGCTGACGATGACGTTGGCCATACAGCGTTATATTTTTGTATGTAAAACACGGTACGCTAAAACTTGGTGTTCCATGTCTCGAGTTAAGTGGGGAATTTCGCTGATATATATAATCAGTTTCTTATACGTCATACCAAGATTTTTTGACACGACCTTCAGCCTAGAGACTGTGCCATGGCCTCTGCCTACACACCAGAATGATCCGTTCAAGCCACACCCGGGAGCCTGGTATACGGAGAATCAAATGGTGAATCACTGCATACGACACTTTGCTCCCTGGGCCGATCCGTGGGGCTTCATTTTGCACTTTTGGTTTCGGACGGTTTTTGTGCATTTCATACCATGCACGACGCTGGTGATCCTCAACGGGTGTTTACTGAATGCCATGAGGAAGGCTCAACAGCGAAGGAAGAAACTCCTGCAGGAAAACAAGTGCTCAGAGTCGAAGAAGCTTCGCGACACAAACTGCACGACGGCCATGTTGATTGTGGTCGTCACCGTGTTTCTCATCGTGGAAATTCCTACGGGAGTCGTGTTCATAATACACATCCTGCAGAGTGTCGTACCACAAACTAGTCCACTTAGCAAACTGGTCAGCTACAGAGACATGAACATTGTATCGCTGACCACAGCTTTTCTTATCATACTCAGCTATCCGATCAACTTTTTCATCTACTGCGGCATGAGCAAGCAGTTTCGCAACACGTTCAAGCAACTGTTTATGTGTGGCGATGCTGCCAAGCGCAGTGCTATTAACAGCACAAGGTATACCTATCTTAACGGTCCTAGTACACATGTTCCTCGACCGACTGAAACTGCACTGTAAAATTATTGTCACCAACGCAAGCAAATTGTTCACCATGGAGGTAAGAGTTTTATTCTACTTCCTCCATGTGTTAACAAAGCTTTAATGTCAATTTTTGTTCATTGGGCAAAATGTGAGAATTCCTTGTAATTAAACTGACGTCATTTTCTGCTGGTAATTACTGCACTTTCTGAAAATATTGTGGTGCTCTTTTGACACCGAATTGAGTTCTGTTATTTTATTTTTTGAATGTGAGACATTTTATTTTTAAAATAATTACTAGATATTATTTATTAAAAGAAGTAAATGTTTTCTATCTCAGTGCTACGCAGAAACACATTGATTTCTGTGTAACACTCGTTAACTATGGCAACTAAAACAACTGTTTTTTTACTGTGATGTCTAAACTACTATTTATTCAAGGCTTGTCTAAATTCTGTTTATTTCGTCTTGACATGAATGTTTCTATCGGTTTCTTGTGTAATGCAGCCCTTTTCTTTTTTAAGGGACAGGGAGTACTGTACATTGAATGGCAACACGCTGGGCCGGCCTGAAGACCCGGATATAATTGCCCTATAGTGAGTGACGCACCTACTCCCTGTAGATGGACAATGAGCTGCTACAGCATGGCATGCACAATGTTTGTTTATGCTCAAAATGGCGATGTATGTAAATGGTGTATATTGTACAATGTTATGCTGTCACACTTAGCATGTCACGTGCACATACGCGTACCCTTACATTTTGCCATGGAAACTCAATAAAAATGGTAACGTTATATGCGAAGTTCTTAAGCAAGGTCATGGAACAAAGCAAGTTTTTTACCTTACTATACTTGATTTATAAAGTTTTAGTAATTTAGAGCTATATCATAATTTTATTACCACCACCTCACTGAAGGCGTCTAACAGTGAATGCCACGGCAAATCATCTGCGAAAAAATTTTCCACGAAGAATGTATCCCTTTTCATGCAACCATAGATACAACCATAGACGTTGTAACACTAGATACTCAAAGCTTGATTAACTTTTATTTATAGTTTCGTTGTGCGCACGTACAACCGTCATGTGACTTCTGTGTGAACAAAAGCCGTTGTTTACATGAACTTTCCTTAATTATGCATTAGTCTATGCTTCAGTGATTTTCTAGCAGGATCGTGCTTGGGAACAAAAAAATGAACTAGGTAAGGTTCACGGCCTTTTCACTATCATCGTCAATTGCTGTAACTGTGAAAAGGCTTATCGTAGGGAAGTAAGAATTTGATTCGAGTCAAATAATAGTCTGGTATTGTGAGTAATAAGTAAAATTTTAGTTGAGTCAAAGAATTGCCTACAGAGTAGGCCTGCTGCGGGACATTGCCTAATATTGTGGAATAGGAAACTAAGACTATGGTTTGACCAGTGATTTGTTACTGATTCATTTTACTGGTGCGATTTCAGTTACTAAATCACTCAATCACAATTTATAAAAACATTTTTTATGAAACGTAAGCACAAGACCAACAAAGGTAAAAGTCTTTTCCACTGGCATGTTGTCTTCTTTCTGTAACTTACTTCAAACTATTCAAGTTACTACCAAAGTCATATTTTGCAGTCCACAGGGTTCTTACTAATTTCAATTGTAGAGCTTGATAAATTGTGAATAATCCAAGTCAGTTTATACACGCACTTCAAAGCATTTATTATTAAAACAACACGACTTTTATTAAAAACTTTAATTTCCAACTCTTTAAAAACATAGATACTCTTTAAAGACGAGAAATAGATACAGTAATAAATGGCTAAGTGTTTGAAAATAAAGTTAGTACTTTGCACATTAGGAAAAGGCTTATTAGGGTACATAGATGAACTCTCTTTTGTTAATAAATCCAAATAAAAAATTCTCCTCAATCAATCATTAGCGACCATATTTGTGCCTCTTGCCACAAGGATGATTTTAATAATTTCAGCATTGTGACCAAATAATTGGAACTTATTAATAAAAGAAAGTTTATCTGTGTACCCTAATAAGCCTTCTCCTAGCGTGCAAAATAGTTCCATTCCTTTAACTTTATTTTCAAACGCTTAGCTATCTGTTACTGTACTGATATCTTTTTTCTACGGGTCTGTTTATTCATTACTTTGGCTTTTTTGCAAAAACATAATTTTCTGTACTGTAGGCTCTGCCTATATAAACTGGTATGTTGTTCGTATAGTGTACCGGTGATGATGACAGCTTATTGCTGTCAAAACGTTTGGACATATTTTTAAAGAGTTGTAAGTTAAAGTTTTTAATAAAAGTTGTGTTATTTTAATAATAAATGCTTCGATAAATTGTGATGTAACAAGATCCAGGCGGCAAAATGCGTTGTTTATGAGTGAAACGTACAATTGTAACTGCGCATGCGTGCAATTAATCAATCAGTCATACAACAAGAACAGCCAGGGTGATTCCGAGTGTTCGACTCCTAAAAAGTCTTTTCAGTCTGTAAACTCGTTAAACAGCAATGTCATAAAATTTGGGTTGTAAAAATGTCTTTATTCTTTATGGTTTAAATGTAATATTTGTACTGATCTTTAGTAGCAAGCAGTTTAATTTAAAAATATCGAAACTCACTCGTGCCTTGACAAAGTTTGGTTATAATATTTAACAGTATAACATTTACTCTTATAATGTTAACATTAATTATTGCTGTGACGAAGTAATATTAATATTGTTAAATGTGAAAATAGTTTAATTGTATATGCGCCATTTTGTTGTACATTGCTCTGCTCGTTTTAATTCTATATTCAACGTAGTTATTAAGTTCTTTTGCTATGAGCTACCTCTGGGCTACATGCAAAGATAAAGGATATATGAAATTTTTTAATAAATACAGGGTGTCTCAGAAGTCATTATAGACCTTGATTCCTAATTTTTAAATTTTTCTCCGATCTCAACCAATTTTTACACGAATCAAAAATCGGCCTTTGACAAGTTTTAAATTCATTTTTTGATTGGAGCCCCATTGCTGTGATGACTACAGTAACGTTAGAAAAAAGATGCAAAATCAGCCTAGCATGAAGTCCTTCGATCACCTACTGAAGTTCAGTAAAAATCCAGAGCACCATATGGAGTACACTGTCCTGTCACTATTAGCAATGTTCTATTTTCGACAACGTGTGGCCCTTCCTCATCACTCATAGGCTGCAAGAGACTCTCAAGACAAGATGCCCGGCAATATTGGTCTCTGAAGCTCTTGAAATCCATAAAGACGATAGCGAAAATAGCGAAGCATAATAGTGCAGTAGTTCTTTTCTGATTTTCATCTAGTTTGAACAAAAGAATTGTTCAAAGGTTTTAGTTGATCTTCAGCAATTTTCAAACATTTTGTTTTCTTGTTAAAAATATAAAAAATATAAAATGTGCAGTGACCCTGAGACATTCTGTATAGTCACGCTAAGCTTGATAATTCGCTGAATGCCTGACAGCATATGTGTGTTTTTAATAGTTATTAAACCCTGTACAAGTGATATTTTTGAAAGTGGTTTTCATACCATTACACGTGCATTAAGTACACAATGTGGGCCCAAAATCACCCTTGAGGAACTCTGTATACTGCAGTAGTCGAAGTTTGCTGACACTGCGTACTTTTTTAGTATTTTACTACTATTTATTTATTTTATATCTGTGACTGCTAACTTTATTTTTCGTACAGCACTGTACGGTTCAGCTAAATATCAGGAATTCTGCATTTATAAAGACAACTTTATCATAATTTTAGAAACGTAATATTGTAAGAAACTAAACTGTTTCAACTGTCACTACGAGCTGTCATTACCAGAGAAATACAACTTATATTACAGAAAAATACAAGTTATATTATTTTAGGCTGAACTCACAGGCATCCTTGTAATTAATTGTGAACTACTTTTTCTTTTTATGAGTGAGTCTTTTCACAGTTTCGTTTTGCGCACGCGCAGTTGCTATAGATTAAGGGTTAAGTGTACCACAGCAATGTGTCTTAACTACAACCGTCACTTTACATGTGGGTGAAGCAAAGCAGTCTGCCTCATCAGTTCAGTAACTTCAGTTGTTTTATGTGGACTTTACCTAATTATGCATTAACTTGGATAGTGCGTGGAGTGATTTACTAGAAGGATCTTGCTTAGGAACAAGAAAAAATAGACTAGGTAAGGTTCTAGCTAGCTGTTAAAACTGTTACTACTACAACATCACGGGATGCGAAAGTGTACACAAACGCGTTGTCTAGTACACTTAAGATTTGACATTTTTACGATCATCAACAATCGCTGGAACTGTGAAAAGGCTTATTGTGACAATACACAATATTGTAGATTTGTAGGCAACGTTTACACATGTGACAATGCAAATCCAATAATTTTCTTATTGAAATGTTTATTGTTGAAGGGGAATTCTTTGCATCATGCATTCCCTCTTCCTGTGTAAAGACCGTTTTTCGTTTGTTAATTGAGTAAGTTTTTGATTTATTTTGAAGCTGTTTTGTTGCACACGGTTATTGCTGATAATTCCTGTAGGCCTTCATTCTTGTAACAAAAATAAACTCCGTATAATTATGTTATTAAAATGTCGTTAATTGTTTATTAAAAGCGATGTTGTTTATCAATAAACGAAGGCTTTTTTTAAAACGACTGCCAACAAAAATGGACATTGTCAATTTCTGACATTGACGCTTGGTCGCTCATCCATAATTCGTGCCCCACCAAAGCGCTAGCAGAACAAAATTGTTAAAAAAATCAGCAGAAAATAAAAATAGCTTACATGCACGATATAATATAACTGCTCAAAGAGGTCATGATTGAGTCATAGTTGAAAATTCTTGTTTTTTCCTCCCACTTTTCTGCTCTCTAGTCTTGAATCTCAAAATTCTTAAACAAAGTGCTAAAAAGAAACCTTACCAAATAAATTAAGAAAATATAGTAACAGCAGGTTTATTCCAAGTTTTTGAAGACATGCTGTGTGTAGGAGCGCGTATTAGTGCAAAACAAGCCTTCACAGTTTCGTTGTGCGCACGCGCAGTTGCTCTTGGTCAAAGGTTAAGTGTACCACAGCAACGCGTCTTAACTACAGGAGCTGGGTAACTCGGTAAGGCTAAAGCTAGCTGTTAAAACTGTTTCTGTTACAACAGCTTGTGCTGCGAGGTGTTGTCAAGTGTGCACAAATGTGTTGTCTGGCACACGTAACATTTGACCTTTTCACGCGCATCACAAATCGGTGGAACTAAGAAAAGGCTTATTGTATTATTTGCAACATAAAAACAAGACAAATAAAAAATGGAGTAAAATGACTTAAACTGACAATGCTGATGTGTTACTTGTTAAAGGAATCAGTGTAATGTGGGGCGGATCTCACAATCAAGTATGAGCAATCAGCGCTCTTATTGTTTGGTAGCGTGTGTCATACTACTCAGTTTTTACTCAACATATTCCTAGAACACAAAACGTGAAACTAATTTTATGCAGTTTTATGATAAGATAACCCTTTAATATTCATAAATGTTGATGATATAAAATTAGTTCAAACCAAGTGCCAGCAGTTAATTTGTACCCGGGTACCAGTTCAATAAACATGTGTTGCTACACAACTCAAAATTTACGGGCTGGAAATACTTTCAGATGCTACAAACAATACTCAAAAATTACTTTTGGCTAACGAAAAAATATAATCTAATAGTTCACCAATGCTTGTTAATAGTAAGTTCATAAAGTAAAGCTCCATCCACACGAGGTTGTAATGTAAGCTATCAGCACTTTCAACTGAGTCTTTGTTTTACCAGCCACTGCCAGTCCAATCAAGTATCGTTGTACAAAAGGAAGCAACAGGCGGTGGCCTAGTAGTTAAACAAAAGAAACGAGAATTTATCACTTACAGTCTCAGCATCAATGAAAGTATACGTCAGCAGTACTTATCGGCGGTAGCACGACGACGAAGGTGGCGGATCCACAACATCGGTGTGCACACCCGGGTGTTTAGAGCATAGCTGAACTGCGAAGTCATAAGCAGATGGGTGTCATTCCCGGAAGCGTCCTGCGTTGGTAGACCAGTAGTTTGGTTTTTCACGTCAGATGTCACAATGTAACTTGATGTAAACGAATGGTGAACTGGGCTTGATACTAGAACTGCCCACACAAATAGTCACTAACACGTAGTTGGAACTTTCACTAAACATTAGCGTTAGGTAGAGCCAGCTAAAGTTGCACGATTTATATGCAAAGAGGCAACACATATGTTAAAAAAAACTGTCCAGCATTATATCTGCCCGCAAGTCTCTCTTGCAAAGAGCCACGTCGTTCTCTACACATCTGTGTAAAGACCTCTAAAGCCGGTTGTCTAATAGTCTGGCTTCAATAACACTATAGCAGGATAACCTGTAGTTGCATATCCGTTCGACGAGTTTACCCTAGTTTTGACCTATGCGCATAACTAAAGTGTAACACCTGGTTTATACATTGAACAGCTATAAACAACAATTTTGTACAGCCCAAACTAAAATTATGTATACTACCGTAAAGTTTACATTGGCCAGAAAAACATATCTCATTCTACAACGAAATTAATTTAGTAATAACTAAATCTTGTTACAAATACAGAGATATATGCTAAGCTGGTCGTTACAATCAGTAGGCAGAAATAAAAACAAAACTTAAATAAACATTAACTAAAATTCTTGTTGTAGAACCATTTTCGTCGATTTTTCAGATAAAAAATTCCTTTTAAAAGCCCCTTTCAGCAAGTTCTTGTGGTGTGTTATAAGATTTCAAGGTTTGCATGGAGTATCTTTTAGTATCTTCAATGTCTGGTGTACTACTACATTTACTTTACCGATACGCTAAGTTAGTAAGACGTTTCTTGCATACTACACATGAGGTTCAATTCACAAAATCAGTGCCGCATGCAACGGAAGCAAACAAAATGTGATTAAAAAATTTCAGTGAACTTCTATTTAATTTCTTTGTCAAAATTCGTAGTGATTTTGTATATCTTTCTCATACATTGTTTACCGTGTATTAGCCCATGCGTCTCTTACGGACGTTGATTAAAAAATGCGGTTGCTGTTAAAATTATTAACTATGTGCTTTTCTTATAAATCTGGTCTTCCTTAATTTATATTACTTGGTCAAATTGTTTGTGGTGTACAAAGAACGTAACTTTTTTGTTCTTGGACAGTTTTGCGCTTAGTGTTGTACATAGGGTTGTCACCGCCTCACGAATCGAAATCAGGAGAAATCAGTTAGGGGGACTGGTGGTAGTGCTTCAAACTGACCTATCACTGTTTTTAAGACCGGTAAGACCAAATTGGCTCAAGCAAAGTGAACAAATGGTCAAAGAATACTTGCATTGCACTTGCTGCTGTAGTAAAAATTGGCGAAAAGATAGAGAGGATGACAAGACAAAGCTTTACAGCAGAACTAAACTTAATTTAATAATTTTACTGTTATTTTAACAGAGAATCCGCTGTTTTTTTGTTTTTTTTTTTTTGCTTAACCTACGTAAATCAGAGTGCAAGTTGAATTTCGGTATTCTTTACTTAAATATTTAAATGTGATTGTGGAAATCAGGAGATTTCAGAATTTCTCAAAAAAATCCGTCCGAACTATGGATCTGTGGCTGAATTTCAGGAGACTCCGGGTCAAATCAGGAGTGGTGATAACCCTAGTTGTACATGTTAACTAATTTTCTTTATAAAATGTTTGCTTTGCACTAATTCAGTTTGCCGAGGGTGTCAGGTATATATTGCATTTGGTTGCGATTTTTTGTGAGACTTTTTCCCCAGTAATGTGTGGTGTTTTTCTCAGAGAACATCACTATACAGAAACATTAGCAGTAATTGTTGATTGCACGACGAAAAATATTAAAAAACAATTTCGATTGTGAATTCATCCGCGAACTATAATGACCACCTGATTACGTGACTTGTTCCTCAAAGCCTGTAACATTTAATGAAGCAGGCTGTTCCAGAAAAGGGGAACCATTACATGATCATCTCAACTTTCCTGTAGGATCTGCGTTTATAAACGTAGACAGGTGGGATAGGTACACACACACACACACACACACACACACACACACACACACACACACACACACACACACACACACACACACACACACATATATATATATACTATGTACGACTACAGCTCTTACAGAGGCACAGGGAAAAAAACAGAAGAAATCAGTGTCCCTTCTCCCGCCTTCCCCTCCCCCATGAATAAATGGATGCTTGTCATGTTGTTAAGCCGAGGAGATTCAACAGCAGCTCAAAATTGGCGTCAGTAATATTGCAGGGACAAAAATACATCTATCAAGCATTAACGCCTTGTCGTCCACACAATCAAACCCGCGTGTTATTAACCAACTGCATCTGACAGATGGACTGACTTTCTGACATGAAAAGAAAAAGATTTGCGTGTTTCATTTACGAAAAGGAAACAAGTCAGAACAAAAAAGAAGTCAAAGGCGACTGAACAGCGAGGAAATGGAGTTCTTTTGTGTTTTTATAAAGACCTTTGAAGAAGAGCAGCAATGATGGCTTTTGTCTTCGCAGAATAAAAAAGCTTTTTTTCCGTACAAACGAAATTTTTGTGTTTTACAGATTTACCTTATTTATAGTGTTTTTCCTGAGCATCAGCTAGCAGAGTTCTTTCTGTTGTACGTACATCATTCTGAATTTTGCCATATGCAGGGCCGTATTAACGCATAAATTCGTCCAAAATCCCCTGTCATTCATCCAAATAACACGCTATATAGACATTATTTCTGAAATATGTTATAAATTCAACAATTAATCAGTAGTCAATAGCCAATTATTTCTATATATGCAACAGTACCTCTCTGCCATACTTTGAGACTATAATTTTACCTACCTGTACCACCACCCTTTCAGGCATGCTGTTATCTTGTTTTTCATTCGTAATTATAGTCTGTCGTACCTGTACATTTCTTGATAAGTATTAAATTTCGAGATACTTTTGTCTTTGTGTGATGAATCTATAGTTCACTAAGGTCACTAAACAGTAAGTAATAGTAAATTGATTGTATTTTTTTTCATGTCACTTGTAGGAATTAAATTCTAACCATAAGCTTTACCAACACTAATCACACAGCACCAGTAAAAATGACCATTACTAAGCAAAAGACAACTAACTAGATAACCAAATGGTTTCTCGCTGCCCTTTGTTCACAAAATGTTTTTGAAAGTATGATTTGTATTATATGTGTGAGCGTATTGCAAGATAATTAAAAAAAGATTATGATTATGATTACTCTTTGTGCTAATTGCCATGCAGTGCCAACTGTGAGTTTTTTATATGCGATCTACTGCTGATTTTTGTTAAATCAAAATTAGTTTATCTTTCCAAAATTTTGTGTCTTTAAATGCTTAATACTATGTCGGAATCTGCTTACGATCGTTTCTCCAGTTCATTTGATTAATTGCTAATTACTATTATTTTGTCATTTTTCAATTTTTCGCTAAATTTCGCTAGTTACTATCTTCATTTAGATTTTCGGTACACTTATTACTTGTACGACCCTGTAAGGAACTACAATGTAAATTTTCTGGTAGTTAAAAAACCCAAAGAAGTATGCCAGCAAAATTAAAAAATTAAAATAGCTGCTGGAGAGTTTCCACCAGCACAAATACCTGAGAGATGTGCGGAAATTATCTCATCAAATAAATGAGCTAAAAATCAGCCAAGTTTGCTTAGCGGTTCAACGAATCACTCGTGCTCTTAAAAAAATCTATGATATGATTTACAGTGGTATGTATGTCTACATTTACCCCTTCAATTCAAATTCTTCTAATGATTTGCTATTGGATAGAATGCGAGAGTTCAATTACGCAAAAAAGAAGGTATGCTTATATTCTGATTCATCGTTACCCATCACATAGTATTTGTCTAGTTTCTGCGGCATCTATAACAAGCACTGTACAAAACAGAAGTGTGAATTAGTCTGAAAGAGTGGTGCAATATGCAGTGGCCGCTCGTGTATAGGTACTATGGAACTGCAGCACCCCCTCCTTTCACTCATTATTATCGATAATATCCAACATAATAAGTCATTTTTCTTTAGTTCTTTCTTTATACCTGTACAGAGCACGTGAGGGTACTACTGTTTTTGCTTCACAGCCCAAGCACAGTGCGCTCACAGCTCCAGCAACGCGGTGTTTGGCCATGTGCACATGTCTGAGATAAGACGTTGCATATTTGGTAGTGAAAGTACTGTCGCTCACACAGTTTGTTGTCAGTTTTCACGTGTTTAACTACCGTGTACCGACATATTCTTGAACTGCGACAATTTAGGCTATTCGTAAGAAAACAATATTTTTTATTTAGGATTTTATCAAGTTTATGTATAAATTAGTTTGTTTGTTTAAAATTACAATTACAACATTAAAATTACATATGTTTGTTTTATTTTTCAAGGTATTAAAACAATGGCTAAAAATGTTTAATTTTGCAACACTCCCAGTAATTTCAGCTACAAGCCGCCACTGGCAATATGGATTATAACGTACACAATTATGATCAAATTTCATGATAACATAATTCAATACACTGTTATAAGTAGATTTCAATTTTTACATTGATGATATTTACAATGACGGTTGGCGAGCCCAACTATTGATCAACTTTACAAACGAACATAATTTTCAACAGCAAAAATATTCCATGAGCGTGTTGCACGTGTTTGTAAAAGCGAAAATTGAAGTACAGCGCTACTATAAGATATTCGGTGAGTTGTACTAAAATTAGGCAAGTTTT
This sequence comes from Tubiluchus corallicola, assembly GCA_030141605.1. Taxonomy (NCBI): domain Eukaryota; kingdom Metazoa; phylum Priapulida; class Priapulimorpha; order Priapulimorphida; family Tubiluchidae; genus Tubiluchus; species Tubiluchus corallicola. Next base: position 87,312 of record JAQGDQ010000103.1, on the reverse strand, counting down.
AAGATAAAAATTTAAGTTTCAAATTTACCGCTGTGCTCACGCATGAGCTGTCCAACGCCTGCGGTACGTCAGTTCGGACAAAATTGACAGGTACAACACGTTTTGTGCGACTAAATGCAGGCTGTGACAGCGTGTCTAAGAAAATGTTAACTTGTTGTTAGGATGTTTTGCCAAGCAGTCCCGCTTTCACAAGTTATATCTTGATTGACCAAAATATAGTAAAAATTAGCACATGAGTCCGTGTAGACAGTGTGAATAACGCTTTAGGTTTTTACCTTAATTCTCTAGGAATACAATTACCCAGGACTTTTAATAATAATAATAAAGAGGACATTGAATTATTTTCGATTCTCATAAAAATAACTATGCCGGCGTATAAAGTTCTTGGGTAAACAAACACGTTGAAACGCAATAATGGTTAACGTAGCAATAGAGAAATGGTTCACATAGTCACTTCGAATGTTTAAAAAAATCAACTGAATAAATCTAATAAAATTTAACACTTTTTTACTCAACTTTGCGATGGCTGGGCCCAGCATAACTGTCCAGGGAGTCAGCAATGCTCCTACCACGTATTCTCCCGAATATCGTACCACGTTTCCTACCACGTATCCAATATGGCTTCCAGGACACGTCTGCCAAAACCATCAGCTCCTATGTCTCCAACAAATGATAATTGACTCCTCTAGACGGTACTGCACTGGATAATGACGTTAAGCAACCAAACTGGAACTCCATAAGAGGAAGAGTTTAATGACACGCATTCAGTACGGGAAACAACAGAGATGTTCTATACTGTATGGATTCCGCTGGTATTACCATCAAGAAACACAATCAGAGATTACGTGAATAAACAAGTTTCTTTCCAAAGCCTCTCTAACCAATAACCAAATAGCCCATGAGGTGGCTTTCACTTTCGAGGCAAACACACATGTTCAAAACGGGTAACATTTGCTCTTTTTACCTTGAGCTACAAAACCAGATAGACCACAAAACTTGGCCAATACCTGGCCAGGCAGGTGAATTTGGTCATGTGACCCAGGCTCTGGTCACTCAAATCTGTAAAGTGCCTCCATTTAATATTACAAAAAACATCAATTTCCACAAAAATCACAAGTCCAATAAAAATATTAACAATAATGGCAATCAATGTTATACCAATAATAGCGATACATTTTGGATTGTCATCAAAAATACATTAATAGAAAATAAGTCAATCAATTATTAGTAGCGCATCACCAAGGACGGCTTAGCTCGTCACACAGGCGCTAATGCCCATCTAACTACCAAAGGGCGAACTATATATAATATAATATATGTAATAAAAAAAAACAGCGAATGCCAAATTGTGTTTGTGTGGTGATAATTCCTTCATGTAAATCATTCTTGAAAAAATAGTATGTCAACAAAAACACATTATTGATCTTATTATTGACAATATAAAGCGATTTTGCTTAGTAAGCCCAGAGTGTGCTACGAAACCTTTGATCGTCATTTTTTCAAACTTTATGCAATGTTATCTAAGCTTGTTTCAAACGGCTTACTTTTAAATGGCTGCTTCTAAGTGACATTGCATGGATTTTAACCTTACAACTTTTATACAGCGTTACTGCTACGGCAAGTTCTGTATGCAATCAGACAGCATGTAAGTGAAAAAATTTTAAACTTGATTTATGACGAATATTATCTTGTGCTTTAATTTATAGTGCGTAAAGAAAAAAATTAAAACGTTTGTTTCAAAAAGCAAAAAACTCTATTAATTTTGTAATGGAGATTAATTTTTAAAAATTTAAAACTGTGAAATGGCTTCTGCGCCTTATGAGGACTACGCACCTAAAGTACACGTCTTTTAAGGAACTGTAAACTGTAGAGTTTAAAGTGTATACTGTAAGCTAATAATTGTGCGGTTGAATATTATCTCTACAATTATAAAAAACAATTTGTAGAGCTAATATCTAAATTTGAATTAGCCTCACTTGTAAATAACAGTTATATTTGAGGAACATGACTAAGTACAGAAACTAAGGGTGAGAATCAAACATTCGAATTGGATTCGAACGATTTTTTTAGTTCGTTATTATAAAAACATCATGCAATCACCAAAATTTAGCTGTCATTTCTGTACACAACTTTTAAACAACTTATTTGTGTTTTTACTACAGAACAAAATCAAGTAATATGCATGATCTTCGAAAATCTTTTAAAAGGAATTCGAATTCGATTCGGATTCGAAATCTTGAAGTTAGATTTGATACGAGTTCAAAGATCAAAAGTTTTATTCGATTCAAGAGACTCGAATGAATAGCGGAGACTGTAAATTAATGCTTAGTTGTAATTAATTACGATACCGCAGCTGATAAAGAGTGGAAAATTTGTATGTTTTTTTATGAATACTTTTGTGTTGCTTTTTTCATTAGCATTATGATTATATCATTATAAATTTCAATTGCATCAATCATTGGCACTTTGTCTTCAACCTAAACACTGGAAATTTCAAAGCATGTTCTTGACTTCGTCAGGAACTTTTGTATAAAATAAGCTTAACGCTGATCTTTAACTATTGTATTTGCTGATTACGATACAGTTAATCTTTTTTCTCATACATTGCTCTGTTTATAGTTTGTCACTTGGATTTCCCTAAATTTTTCATTTTTAATATTAATAGTCTCTTTTACTAATTATATTTGTAACTAATCACGTAATACTTAGGTGACCTACCATAAGTCCCCCGTCTCCTGTCTTCGTAGGTCTCCTGTGGGTTTAGCTGAGTTATACTAATGGCATATCACAGTATTTTGATGCGAATTATTATTACTCGTACTTGGATGATTCAACGGAAATACAAACATGTATGTCACGGCCTGGATACGAATCCTGTTTGAGTTATGTTCTACGATTTTATACGAGTGTTTTATGTTATGTGATAACACCATTGTATTGTTGTGCTGTTGAGTAATTTTTGATAAGTTGTTGTTGTTAGATTGTATTAAATAAATCTGATTTGATTTGAAAAATTGATTTAATTTTTGGTTTGTAATATTATCGTTGCCTATTAGACAATTTTGTGTATCGCCTTTTGAGAAATAAAAAACAGTACTGAGTTAACAACATAATCATTTCCCCAGGTATGTATGCAATGTAAAATTGATGAGCCAATATAGAATCGTTAAACGGCGAGCATTTCAAAGATTAAATTAAGTAATAAAATGCAACGTTTAGTTCGTGGTAAGCTTTCTCCATCCAGATAATAAACATTTTCACAAAGCAACACAATTGTAGAACTTCCATACTTATAACCACATGAGTGAACACAGTATAGGCGCTGTTTGACCAGAGCCATTATTTTTGTCCGCGTCTCTCCCAGGCTTTAGACTATTTTTGATAGCGAAGATAATTAATGCGGAAATGCTTGATTATATTCGACTGTGTGTTGCGGATGTGGCGTTTATTGAGATAAATAGAATTGTTGTTGCAAATAATTTTAGTTATAGATCTCACTAGCTATGTTTGCGATTACTAACAATTCAGGTAAGTGTATGTTTATGTGAATTTTCCTTTTCAAACATTATATTATTATTGATTTTTTTGCTTTTTTGTAGTTTTACAACAGTGCTATTTCAAGATATTCACAGATGTTCAAGATATTCTTCAAAGACAAGTATAATTTAGGCTATAAAACGTAGAAATTTAGCCATACGTGTCGTAGAGCGTACCCAAAGTATTTGTGTAATCGTTTATTGAACCCTGGAATAGAAGGTTGTTTACACTAGAGATGAACAAGAACATACTACAACAATACAAAGAATACACACATATATCGTATAACGGTTCAAGCACATTAACACATACAACATATCACGTATAGGCCTACGTACAAATATCTTGTTATGATAAGCTTATTATTCTGAATTATTGTAGTTAATCAGTCAGTCTTGCTCTGAGTTAGTTCAGTCAGATCTACATTCAAAGATTTTCTAGACCTTTTATAACTTCTTCATCTTGTGACGAATTTAAAAACATAAACTTTTCATTAGGAGACATATGTTGAAAGTTAATACAAAAATCAGAGAGAGTATCAAAACCCTTCTATTTTATATATTAGCGTGCAGTGGGTATTCAGTAACTACGTGCAGATCATCCTCTACTTTATTCAAACAATAGTTTTCACAAATTGCGAGGGCAATAATGGCTTAAGGATCTTGCTGTACTAATTTCTTTATTTATTTTTGCAGAAAATTAATGTAATTCAAGCTTCTTAAGAAACTTGATAAGAAATGGTAAGGACGTATGGTTTTACCAGCAAAGAAAGAGATGATGCTCTGTTATAACCATGTCAGCACTACTGAAGACAATATTCACAATAAGCGTCGGCGTTCTTATCTGCATTAGTATTTACTGGACCCATTTTTTTGAAAATCAGTTCGATAATGGCGTTGCATCCCCTAAAAGACCCAAATTAAAAGAATCACCTTTTTTTCACAAACTTTGCTCAACAGAAACAAATGTCACAATTAAAGCTGCAAAACTGATACGACTTTGCCGAGAGATCACTAACAAAGGAAAGGTTCCTTACATAGCCCTCGCTAACAGCGGTTACATAAAATTAACATTGAACTGGCTGTGTCACACTCGAGATATGGCTGTACACGATCAACTCGTCATTGTCGCGACTGATGACGTCACATATGATACATTGCGCCTTCTGTGGCCGAACATTAAAATATACCGTCACCAGACCAGGAGAAACTTAGAAAAAAACTATGACTACGATTCAAAAGGTTACAGGCTTATCCTTCTTGAGAGAATACAGTTGTTCCTTGAACTTCTTTACGCTTGTGTTTCATTTCATATATTTGAAACAGACGCAGTTTGGTTGAGAAATCCCATACCATTAATTGACCACCACAGTGGTGTAGACATCATAGGATCCAAAGTTTACGAGGAATTAAATTACAACAACACAAACGAAATATCAGTAAATTTTATGTTTGTGAATGCAACGCATAGTGCGAAGAAAACTTGGGAAAAAATGGTCCAGGAAGTTAAGGACGATGTCAAACACATATATGAGCAAAAGTCATTGAAAATATTGTGTAAAACTAAATATATGAATGTTAAGTGCGCTTATTACCCTTACCATAAAGTTGCTGATGGTTTGGTTTATCAAAATAGCAGTGCAAAAGACATTGCCAAAGAACCATATGTGATTAACATTAACTGGATAATAGGCGTTGAGAGAAAGGAAAATGTGGCTAGGAAACATGGGCATTGGTTTCTGCACTCAGACAGCACAACTTGTTTGACAGCTAAGTTAACGTAGATAAAAGAACCAACAAGGATATCAGATGTTAATTTAAAAATTCTCAGAACAGCCGAACCTATTATGCTTATTAACCACAGCTAAGCACAAGTGACCAACCAGAATTTCGTTGTAATTCTTGAAGCGACTTTTGTCGTTAGCTAATGTAACCAATTGCGAGTTAGTGGAATCAGTTGTGTGCTAGTGTAATCAATTGTGAGATAATATTACCGACAATGAGCTAGCATAATCAATTGTGAGCTAGTGTCATCAATTTGTGAGCTAGTGTCAACGATTTGTGAGCTAGTGTAATCAATTGTGAGCTAGTGTTATAAATTGTGAGCTAGTATGAACAATTGAAGGCTAATGTAATCAATTGTGAGCTAGTGCAATCAATTGCGAGCTAGTGTCATCAATTCTAAGCTAGTGTAATCAATTAATTCTACTACAAGTGGTGTTTGAAACATTTTACCTGTTAGTGTTTGTAAACTGTTTGCAACAACTCTTTTGCACAAGTTTCTCCTCCCTCTGTTATCAGTTTCCTATCTACTTCATGGCACGTGGTACATAAGACCTTCACACAAACACACACACACACGCGCGCGCGCGTGCACCCCCTCCCATCTCTCTCTCTCTCTCTCTCTCTCTCTCTCTCTCTCTCTCTCTCTCTCTTTCTCTCTCTCTCTCTCTCTCTCTCTCTCTTTCTCTCTTTCTTTCTCTCCCTTTCTCTTTCTCTTTCTCTCTCTCTCCCTCCTTCCCTCCCTCCCTATCTACCTACCTACCTGCCTACCTACCTAACTACCTACCTACCTACCTATCTATCTATCTATCTACTTTCCTCGCTCCTAGGTTGGTAGCAACAGCCCATGCTTCATTCCACAGATTTCAACACCGTCAAGAGTTACATAGTTATTTGACGGTGCACATTTGGGAGCACAGCGGTAAACTAAAAATTTGATTTTTAGATTTAAAATATGTGGAGTTTTTGTATATATCAAACTGACTGTTGTACAATTGCATTGTACTTCAATTTTCTCTTTCTCAAACACGTACAACACGCTCGTTGAATGTTTGTGCTATTAACAATTATGTTCAGTTGTGATGTCATCACTAGCTTGGCTCTGGCCCGCTATTAATAGAGTTTTAATCTATTGCCTAATTATCAGAAACGCTATTCAGTATTAATTGTGTTAAAATATATGCCTTTGTTGGACTTAAAAATGGGGTAGTATATGAAAAATCATCCTGTCTTCCATTAAATCCATTTCCTTTCTGCTTTTCTTAGATTCAGGCAACTGTTTCATTGAAGAATTGTAGATTTTGGGTATTTCTGATTTCACTGAGCATTCTCAGAATTTCCAATGGCCAATATATTGATGCATTATGGTTGGTTTGAGTAGGTTTGTGGGCGTAATTCAATCGTAAGAAAAAAACATATTCATACCAGTAACACGTATCAGTCCAATCCGTATCAGTTACTTTAAGGTTTAATTGGCCCCCTCATCCATCCGGGACTCGAGCTCACAGCTTCTGCAATCCAGGCAGCTATGATGACTGAATAATGTACACAACAAAGAATTTTAAGTTTGCTATTTCATCCAAATATAAATGTTAGTAGTGTTATTAGCCAGTTAAATTTTGTGTCAACGTAAGAAAAATTCCTGAAAGGTCAAAAATCTCGAGTCAAAGAAAAGTAACACAAATTTTCTGTTTCGGGGAAAGAACAAGTCACTCAGTATGTTAGGTTTATTTTACTGTTATCACTTAAACTTAGAAAAATATAACAAAGAAAAATCTGCAAAAGACTGCCTATAAAGCATGAATTTAAAATATACTATCTCTGAATAGAAATTTTTAGGCATGGTGGTTGCCGCCATTCCCTTGGAAATTATGACGTAACTAGTCGTTCGTGACTTTTCGTAAGCGCGCAGTGCTTAAATTAATTTAAACATTTAAACTTCTGCAGTTTACCTAACGTTCGCACAAAAATATTACAAAATTACTCTAATTTTTGTAAAAACTTATTATACTTTTGATGGACATTGGCAGTGCGCTACTTTCCTTCAAGACGAATGACGTCATTGGAAAAAGAATGGGCGTTCAAAATGGGAGCGCACCCAAGCATAAAGTAATCGCGACTTTAAAGTGATCTTACTAGCTACACGAGGCGCTTATTACAGTTTTATTTAAAAATCATTCTAACATCTTTCGCGAACATTGAAATAAGCCTAAGTTCCGGAAGGTTTGCCTGTCCTTTAAAGAAAAAAATTACCAGAAGGGAGCAATGACCTCGTCAATGCGCTCGCTATGCGTTCTTAATTTAAAAGCTTATACTTTGCAGAGGCGGTAAAAAAACACAGTTCATCACTAGGCAGTGTTAAACAAAATCTACCCTTATAATAATAGCATTTGATTAAAAAAACATCTTTCTCGCCAGAAGGTAAGCACGCGAACGCTGAACTGTGTCATTTTCGCAGTTTGAAGTTTAGCCGATTGTTAATAAGTTTGACTATTTACTGGTCTTTTAAAAATGTTTCCCTTTGTAAATTGGTGGCTACTGGTTAATTCTATTATTCCTCTAGCCAGCTTTGCACGGGTGATATGAACGGTTACCTTGCACCTTGACCTCTCTTCCTGGAATTTTAAAGGACAAGTCATTAACAGTTGACTGTTGGGTTTATTTATCGTTACCGTTATCAACTAAACTTAAAACAAAGTTTAACTTAAATTTTAAAAAAGAAATTTGCAAAAAACTGTCTATAAAGCATGAAGTTAATTTACTGTAAACAAATTTTTAGGAGTGTGTTGGTAACCGCCAATTTGAAAATTATGATTTAGCTGCTGGACTTTGTAACTACTTGTAAGCGCATCAGACTTTCCGTAAGCACTTTCCGTATTATTATTATTATTATTATTATTATTATTATTATTATTATTATTATTATTATTATTATTAGTAGTAGTAGTAGTAGTAGTAGTAGTAGTAGTAGTAGTAGTAGTAGTAGTAGTAGTAGTAGTAGTAGTAGTAGTAGTAGTAGTAGTAGTAGTAGTAGTAGTAGTAGTAGTATTACTATTACTATTATCTGCAGCCAGTAGAAGCAACTTATATAAGTGTTTAGCTCTCCAAAATTCCGTGATTTCCGCCTTATCAGCCTTCTTTCTCTTGTCTTGAAAGCTGGGAGTGGCCGGGTCCGTCGTTTCTAAGGCGAGGCCGTCACGGGTTGAATAACCTAACTAGAGCCTCTCTTCTTCTAAATGAGGCCCAGTTCGCTACCCCTTAGATAAAAGCTGCCGACACAACCAGGTATGTGTGGATCAACCAATTATTCTACTAAGGTAATAATACTCAGACTGGCAACGTTTCGCCATCTACGGAGCAAAAGTAAAGAATACCGGTAAATGATTTGAAATTTTGATTATTTGCAGAAAGCTTGAGTCTTTAGTTTCCTTGTCACATCATATTTTAACACAAAATTGATGCATTCGCCAAATACACAGTCTCTGTGCAACATAAATTTAGCACTTGTGTACTGTTCATTAATCGTTTGTTTTTTCACAAGATACACAAAAACTTAACACGCTTTATCGGTATGAATGTAGAACAAAAACGAAAATTCTCACCTTAGAGTTCATTGACGCTGTATCATTTAAGGGCACAATCAATAGCAAACTTGATTTATAGGAATGCAAGAGCTGATGGGGTCAAAGTGGCGCTTTAAAAGTTTAGGTATTTATGGTTATTCAGATTATGAGCAAATAACTATTTCTTTTAATTACATTCCCTATTTATATTTCCTTACTTGTAAGCAACTATTACTACTACTACTACTAGTACTACTACTACTACTACTACTACTACTACTACTACTACTACTACTACTACTACTACTACTACTACTACTACTACTACTACTACTACTACTACTACTAATGATGATGATGATGATGATGATGATGATGATGATGATGATGATGATAACAATAATAATAATAATAATAATAATAATAATAATAATAATAATAATAATAATAATAATAATAATAATAATAATAATAATAATAATAATAATAATAATAGCAATTCTAATACTACTAATACTACTACTACTACTGCATTCCTAATACTACTACTACTACTACAAATACTACTACTACTACTACTACTACTACTACTACTACTACTACTACTACTACTACTACTACTACTACTACTACTAAATGGGAATGTAATTAAAAGAAATAGTTGTTTGCTCATAATCTGAATAACCATAAATACCTAAACTTTTAAAGTGTCACTTTGACCCCATCAGCTCTTGCACTCCTATAAATCAAGTTTCCTATTGATTGTGCCCCCAAATGATACAGCGTCAATGAATTCTAAGGTGAGAATTTTCATTTTTTTTCTACATTCATACGGACAAAGCGTGTTAAGTTTTTGTGTATTTCGAGTTATTGCTAATAGCACCAATTTCACAAACATATAATAAGGTAGGTATATGTCCACATCGCAATTAATCTAACCAAGTAGATTAGTCTGTTAGTTTAAATCTTGTTACAATCTAATAAGAAAAATTAAGAGTGAAACTATTCAAAAAGAAGTAACATTTGACGTACATTCTTCCAATTCATTATCAAGCTTAACTTGTTCAAAAGATAGACAGCGCCATCTATCCGTGCTTGAATTAAATCAAAAATAAATAAATAAATGGCAACTGGCAAATAGCACATAAGTTCCTCTCTTGTTATTTGGATATTCACATAAAGAATTGTTTTAATAGACCCATAGCTTTATATTTTAATTTCTGTCTGAGGTATTACATAATTTGTTTGATGAATCTATACAGCAACAACAACGATGTAAATGGCGACAGCAACTATATGGGTATTGAAGTGAATAACTTTGTCAATTTAGATCATATAACTAATATTGACATATTTATAAATAGTGCGTTACGCGATACAGACACGCAAACAAACAGACATCAAATCGATCACCATAATTACACACCACTGCACCTACTGCTGTGTAAACAACTATATTTAAGTACAAACATGTAAATAAAATATCATACAAAATTCTATATTTCAACATAATACCTGAACTTATGTATATGCGAGAAAGATTTACCCAAGGAGCGAGAAACAATTTGTGAGTATCGTTATATACTTTTAAAGCGGTTATTCTTGTTCAATAATCATCTTGATGACAGAGCTAGCTATTTCCGTGCACACTTTACTGTCTTTTTTTAAATGAAAACCAATTCCAATCTTAAACTATAGCTAAACAACAACCTACTCTTTCAAATTTTGAAAGGAAACTTACTATTTTTTCAAGCATGACTTATATGAAAGAATTATTACCACAGAAACGTAATTTTGCGTTCGGGCGGCTATTTATACACTGTTACATACATTTCGCCAGGTAGATGGGCATTAGCGCCTGCAACTCAGAAGCTCATTGCACAAAAAACTGGCATTCTATCTCTTAATATAGAGGTGTTCAGTTGTGGCGCAATGCACGCGTTCGAGAGCTCATGCGTGAGAACAGCGGTAAACTTGAAATTTGAATTTTAAATTTAAAAATCGCCGAAGTTTGTATATCACACTGAATGTTGTACAGCAGAATTGTACATCAATTTTCCCTTTTACAAACACGTTGAACACGCTCATGGAATGTTTATGCTGTTGAAAATTATGTTCAGTTGTGATGTCATCACTAGCTGGGCTTGCCCACAATTGATTAAGCTTTTAGCCTATTATTTAATTATCAGAAATGCTTTTGCGTTATTATAGGTGTTAAAGTATATACTTTTCACCGTACATCAAATTGAGGTATAAATAATCACCCTGTTTTCCTTTAAAAAGCAACAACACGTGAAATCACGCATTATAGTTGAAACGTCTGGGAAAACCCTACACCTTGTGAGAACCCGCTGCAGTCAGGAGTGAACAATATATTTGAATGTTGAATGTACGAGCCCCGCCTAGAACCACCCTCGATTTGCTCGACCAGCTTGATCGGTCATGTCTGACGACAGGAAAAAAGATTGGAAATGTGTGCAGCCACAAATGACGCATGAAAATTTTATCACATAAATCCAAATTAATTTCGACCAAAGCAGGAAAGCATATTTTGGACATTAACAATGCGATAAAGTTGTTGATTTTGCCATGCTATTAATATCTAATGCAAATTCCACAAAATTTAGTAATCAATCGAACTCTTTTGTGATTACGCCTACGCATTAGAATTATATGTTAAGGACAAGAAGCCCCTTTACTTGAATAAAGATAAAAAAAATCGCCATGACATTTTGTATCATCTACGTACTGTCTCACTGCGCATTATAAATTCAATGTTTTTGCTGATGCACCTGCATCTTAGCAGAGACAACACAGTTTTGTTAGACCTTGAAATACGCATGCGCGGAAAACGAAACTCGAATCAAATGTGTCACAGTGAATGTACCTTTACCAAAAGGAACATGACTAGGTTAAAGTGGCCACTTCTGAAATTCGTCGGAACTGCTTTGTTTTTCCAGTTTGCTGATGCAGTTTATGAAGTAAGAAATAATACTAAAGGTAAGAAGTCAACTTGGCAACAGTTTTTTGACATGGGTGCAGAAATTTGACATGGGTGTTGTTTGATTATTATTTTGACTGGCTGAAAAAATGAACTTCGCGGGCGAATTGGGACATTATAAACAATTAATAATGCAATTAGTTTTATGCTTGCATGTTGCATGCATCCCTTATTTCTTTCCTTTCCCTTCTCTCCCTCTGTCTTTCTCTCTCTCTCTCTCTCTCTCTCTCTCTCTCTCTCTCCCTCCATCTCTCTCTCTCTTTCTCTCGCTCTCTTTTTCTCCCCCCCCTTCTCTCTCTCTCTCTCTCTATCTCTCTCGCTCTCTCTCTCTCTCTTTCTTTCTCTCTCTCTCTCTTTTACCGTATATTTTCTAAGTGGACAAAGAAAGTTTGGAAAACACCTAAACAGTATTGGAGTATCAAACAATGTGCTATGTATGCGCGGAAGCGGGAACACCTGTACAGATGCGAGCTAGTGGATAGTGAAAAGACAACGATTTTCGTGAACACAATTGGCGATAAAAATTTAACGTGTGTGTTTAAAAGATAACATAATGTGTTTAAGACATAATTATAGACCAAACGTAACATTTCCTCGACTTTCTAAAGATGTATTCATAATGGGAAATTGTGGAAGTTAAAAGTTAAAAAACAATTCTTCTGAGCAAATATATACATACATACATACATACATACATGCATGCATGCATGCATGCATGCAGGCAGGCAGGCAGGCAGGCAGACAGACAGACAGACAGACAGACAGACAGACAGACAGACAGACAGACAGACAGACAGACAGACAGACAGACAGACAGACAGACAGACAGACAGACAGACAGACAGACAGACAGACAGACAGACAGATAGATAGATAGATAGATAGATAGATAGATAGATAGATAGATATAGATATAGATATAGATAGATAGATAGGTATAGGTACAGATATATACATGCATATCTGTATAAATATATGAGTGTAGCATACTGCTGATTAATCTAAAATCTTAGACTGATTCTTAAAGATCTAAAATCTAATATCTAATTAGCATACAGTTGACGATTATAATAATTTGTAAATCAGAACGAAATTTATTATTATTTAATTAGTTCTTGACCATCTCACCTACAATTAGACGTAATGAGTACATACTGTATATATAGCGTTTTATTAAATGTTTACGTTTATAGCACTAGTAAAAGACTTATAATAATAATAATAATAATAATAATAATAATAATAATAATAATAATAATAATAATAATAATAATAATAATAATAATAATAATAATAATAATAATAATAATAATAATAATAATAATAATAATAATAATAATAATAATAATAATAATCTCTCTGTCCTAGGTGGAGCGAATATTTTAAACTATCAAAAAATTTTCATTTCCAATTTATATGTCTCTCAAACAGATAGGGTTAGTCTATTAGTCTAAGTAATATGACTCTGTGTGGAAAGTTCTTTGGGCCAATATAAAATTCCCTTTTCTTCTCTTTGCATGTTAAAGGCCACGTTTATAACATCACTATCGCACTATCCCTATAAAACGCGAAAAAGCTTTAAGGTACAGCGCGTAAAATACAAAAGCTAATGATGTGCTCGATCACACGAAGTCAAGGGTCACTATACTTTAATGTAGCCCGTCTTTGCCCCAAACGAGCCGCACACGTGCAGGAAGTTTGGCCAAGCTTGACGTTTGCTAGCTAGTTTTACTGAAATTTCTGCACAGTGGGGTAATTCGTGCGTGACCAAAACGGCTTCACTTCATAATACCGCTAACGTTAAATTAAACTGTGTTAATTAAACTGATTAATCGGGTTTTCAATTACTGTTGGGTTTGGTAATTTGTTTGTCGATAGATAGGTATTTCATAGTTTCTCTGAATTCCTGCCTCTTTCTGCACCAGATTTTTAGAAAGCAGGTCTTTACAAAAGCATCGCGTGTCTTACAGTCAAGTCGATAAAGTTTATGGTTGATGCCTTTGTTCATGCATCTGAGTACTAAGCGCAGAATCTTTCTAAGTGTGAAATAATGTTGCAATAATAACCATATTAGATGCTGACAAATTGACGGCAACAATAATTATAATGATTGTGATGGCAATGATAACGATGATGATGATGATGATGATGATGATGATAATGATGATGTGATGATGATGGTGTTGGTGGTGGTGATGGTGATGGGTGATGATGATGATGATGATGATGACGACGACGATGATGATGATGATTGCGACGACGACGACGATGATGATGATGATGATGATGTTGTTGATGATGATGATGATGATGATGATGATGATGATGATGATGATGATTATGATGATGATGATGATGATGATGATGATGATGATGATGTTTACGATGATGATGAAGATGACGGTGATGATAATCATGATAATCATGGTCATGATAAAATGGGATAATGATGATGATGACGACGCTGACGATAATGATGATTACAGCACTTTTACCTATAATTTGCGCTACCATAATTTATTTGGACACTTATTTCTGTAGAGAATGCACGTTTAGCATTGGAGTATGTGGAACGGGTTCGAAACAGCCCTTGTTCTGGAGGAACTGGTGAAATCCTGCCGATTGAATTTGACCACGCAAGGTGGAACACTCAAACACAGGTAAACCAACATAGTTAGTGAAGCAATTAATAGGCAATTTCTCTTATTAGCACACGCAGGCCTTGTTCAGAGAATTAATTGTGTTCGAGTATTTTTCTTTCATTTGGCTTTGTATCACACGATACGCAAGTTTACAATTTAGTAGTTCTCTTGTTTGCTTCTTACAATGTTGATTTTTGTAATTTTATACGCTGCATGTTTATTTAGGTAGATTGTTGCGTGAATATGACCTTAACGGGTCGAAACCTTGCAGATGTTTGTCTGAATAAAAGTCATGTCATTGTTTAAGTGGGTCCTGGCTGTCAATTTCATTTTAAAAATTTGTTTTCCCCCATCACCAATCAGTCTCTCAAACAATTTAATTATCTTAGTTCTACAATTTCTGAATTCAAGTACATGTATATACAAAATTCTAGGATATTTTGCACACATGTAAACTGTATTATTTTCATATTTCAAACTTGCATTTGCACATGCGGCAATCATTTTTTACAGTTGTTAAATCTTGAGTAGGGAAATTTACTCACCTGAAGAGGTTACAGTCGTGATTGAAACAGCATCTTAAAAATCAAAAAAGTTAGTATGTCTGTTCAGTGCTTTGCAGTAATTCTTTCAAGCGCTAATCTCGTTAAAATCTACTTCTTAAAATTTTCTACGTGCCACACCAGCATTACAAAAGGACTTTATTAAGTTAGTGGATTATCTCTGTATTGATTTGTTAACATTTTTCGCAAGCTGGTTTCTCTACTGTATGTAATGATTACAAGCGTAAAGAGACTTCCACGCGGAATTAAAAAGAAATGTTTGTGAGAGAACTTACTAATAGTAGAACTGCTATTTAGTGACTATTGTGGACAGAAACGCCTTCACTTTTCATTCATGGGTAGATGCGAACTCAGAAACATTTTATCTACTATTTCAGCAATCAATTAGACGGCACCCCGTCTAGAAGACAGAGCTTGTGTATGAGGCGCTCCAGCCTTCACTTTTAAATTAAGTGTAGCACTTCTCACTAGCTCATCTTCGCCCACATGAACCTATTCCACCTTGCCCAGTGGTAACAGGTTTCTGGGTATAGGCTCCTTCCCAAGCACCGTATCATTAACTTTGAGATTTCTTTTTGGCACGATCCACTTGTATCATTCCTGCAAGGATGACAAATACTCTCTGGTCCATCTGTACTTTCAATAAGTGCTGAATGTGTCTCCTCTTGCCTCTGTATCGATCAGACTCAGAAACTACTCCTTGTCGCAGTGAGGTAGCATTGCGAGCTAAAAGCAGATGATTTGGCGTCAATGATTCTGTATCCTTCGGATCACCTGAAATCGGAGTTAACGGCCTTCCATTAATCATTACCTCTGTTAAACAGATTACAGTGGATAATACTTTATCATCAAGGGTCTGTCCATCTAAAAGGTTGACCAAAATCCTTTTGACTGATCTTATCATCCTTTCCCAGCAACATCCCGTGTGTGAAGTAGTTGGCGGATTATATTCCCACTCTATATTACGTTCTTGTAGCTGATTAGCGATGTTCTGATAGTTCCAGTCTAGCATGGTCTTTCGTAGCTCCCTGTCTGCTCCAACTAACATCGTCCCATAGTACGACCTGATAACATTTGGTTTTCCCCTCCTGCTAATAAATCGGAAGAGTGCATTAATAAAGTTATCAATGATCATGTCAAAAAGAACTTATAAATGAATAGATCGTACAACCATACACGCAAATAAACATCCACATCTCTTAGTAGACGTGGGCCCTCTTTTTGCTCAGAAGAGGCCAAAACAATCGACCTCCACTGAGGAGAATAACGAATAGAGAAACCCCTATCATGGGCCCAGCGTTGGTGCATACAAATGGCTGCACCTGCGGCAGTCTCCTTAGGCATTCTTGCGACAGTTCTCAGTCCAATAATCAAAAAGCTAGCTTCTGACAACAGACATAGTGTCATGGCAGTTTTCTTCTTAGTAGCTTTTGAGACAAATGAGCTTGGGCTAGTCTGCCTCCAACTATCAATATGCCTTTATTTGATTGCTGAGGGTCTAACTGGTACAAGTGACTGGTTTTAAGTACATTCTGTCATATGAGCTCTTCTTTGAAATGTGTGCTGTACATTTCTAATGATTTATTCCCCAGCCGCCACTACTGTTTTCAAAGAAAGGTCGTGTGCTTTGAAATAGCATTGTCCTCCTCAAGTACCAACATAATTATCATAATAATAGTGCGTCTAGGTACAAATTTGTCCATTGTGTCACAATTTGCTCTTCCAGGCATTTTATAACTATTAAACGGAATCATAGTTTGTAAAATTTCTTTATAGTTTTTTAACACACCATGTGGCTTAATAAAAAGTGAGGGCAAGCCAACAGATAACATCATTTTATATTTTTTGTACGTTAGTACATAGCTCACAAAAACATTTGTTATAGTAATTATAATAACACAGTTATGATATAAATAATTACTATAGACAATATTAAAATTAGGGGCGAGCATTCTCTATCAGAAAGTGAATTCGAGCCGAGTCGAATTTGTGACTTTCGAACTCGAATCAGACCGAATTTCAGCATTTTGGAATCCGAGTGGAATTCAAATTAAGTTTTAAAGATTTTCAAACAAATTTTCGAATCACTAATAAAAAGCGGTCTCACAAATGTCATGCATGTTGCTTGATTTAGTTCTGCAGTAAAAACACTAATAATCTGCTCAAAAATTGTGCACAGAAATTGCTACTAAATTGTGCTGATTGCAAGACGTTTCATTTGTTTTAATGACAAAAAATACATGTAGTTGAAGTGCTTAAACATTCGAATGCATAGTTTTAGGTTTAAATCGAATTAGAACTTAAAAACTTGAACGTCTGATGCTTACCCTTAATTAAAACTGATCCTCTACTTAGCAAGGGCGGGTACCTTGTGGACCGTAGCCCAAACTCATCTATGGGCCGCATGAAAACTACCCCATGCCCATGA
This sequence comes from Tubiluchus corallicola, assembly GCA_030141605.1. Lineage (NCBI taxonomy): Eukaryota > Metazoa > Priapulida > Priapulimorpha > Priapulimorphida > Tubiluchidae > Tubiluchus > Tubiluchus corallicola. Next base: position 69,797 of record JAQGDQ010000103.1, on the reverse strand, counting down.
CCTACTTATAAGATAAAGCCCACCAGTTGAAGATCATTGTAGGTCTATACTTATTGTGCAAGGACCCCATACTCCGGGTACTATAGTTATTGTACAGGAGGCCCCATACTCTGGGCCTAACCTAATTAATACAGGGCCCCATACTTCTGGCCATACAGGTATTGTATTACACTTTCTGAACACGGGCGCTTGGAGTTTCAAATATATTATAATTATAATGAAATACCTGGTGTATAGTTGATGAAATACTAGATGAAACACCCGTGGGTCCTAACCCAATCGCCTACTACTCTTATTGATAAATCTGGCCCAGCTATTTAGGGTGTGAAATCGTAATTATATCTGTGAATTTCCTCATGTTCAACCTACTTATTTGTAAAGGTACCAACGGCTGTAGCAAATGCTCTCACAAGTCTGTGGATGTTATACAATGGAACACCACCATTTATAGATGATGATCTGATGTATTCAATGACTAGAGCTAATATTGCAGCTGATCCGTATATATATGGTTCTGGGATTTGCTTTGACGAATATACGTACAAAGATTACAGAATGGTAAGTAATAGTGTGTGATTTGTACTTTATCGTGATGATGTTACTTTTATTTTAAAAACACGCAAATAGTCTCTATTATACTTTTATCGTAATCCATTTTTTGAATCTTTGCTTCTGTGATCTTTTCCATTCTTTTTATCATTTTGGTATCCATCTTTTTCAGGGATTGTAATTTAATTTGTGTCTGTGTGCGTACATGTTTGGGTGCGTGCGTGCGTGTGTGTATTTATGTAAATAATTACGTGCAAGTATTGCAGAATGGTAAGAAAATCAATAATATCTTTATAACTAAAGCACAGGTAAGGCTGGAAAAATGCATTGGTATCAATGCTACACAAACTAAATGCTTATATAAATGGTAATATAAATGAGAATTTATTAATAAAAAACTCACGTAATACATATAATTTACATTTTACTCTCTCTCTCTCTCTCTCTCTCTCTCTCTCTCTCTCTCTCTCTCTCTCTCTCTCTCTCTCTCTCTCTCTCTCTCTCTCTCTCTCTCTCTCTCTCTCTCTCTCTCTCTCTCTATCTCTCTCTCTCTCTCTCTCTCTCTCTCTCTCTCTCTCTCTCTCTCTCTCTCTCTCTCTCTCTCTCTCTCTCTCTCTCTCTCTCTCTCTCTCTCTCTCTCTCTCTCTCTCTCTCTCTCTCTCTCTCTCTCTCTCTCTCTCGTCTCTCCCTCGATCTCTTTCTCTCTCTTTCTCTCTTTATCCTACTCCATCTATCTGTCTGTCTCTATATCTACACACCCGAAATTATCAGTCTTTCTATTTCTTACCTGGGCTACTAATATCTGATTCACAGTATTATAACCTCCATAGGTTTGTTTCTACTCATCGAAAAAGAATGGGATATTGAATAGTTTTGACATTTCGGTCAACTATAAATACCTAGACTTACCAGAAGTCGAATGGTGGCACGGTCCAAAGAATAAGACGTACCCCGAACGAAATTGGCTCGTCAATTTACAAAAACGGTATGTTTTTTAAACACCTAATGTTTCATTAAAAGAAAAGAATTGAGATTTTAAAGTATGTCCCAAAAATTTCAATACAGATTTATATCACTACGCATTACGCTTAACTATTTGAAAGACTTATGTTATTAGAGAAAAAAATTCTTAATAATTTAAAATGTTCTAGCCAGTTGGTAAATTGTCACTGACTAACCTTCCCAATGTGCACCACTGGCTCACTAAAAACGTATTTTAACCTTATTGACAAGATACAGTAATTTTTACCTTTGCTTAGTTAGTGAAGAGTACGCTACGAATGCTCTGATTATTTTTTCAAACTTGCGCACTGTTATGTAAACTTGTTTCAAACAGCGTAGCAGGCCGTCTAACTAGCCATTCGCCCCTAACGGCTAAGAGCCATTTGGGGGGGGGGGCCAACAACAGGTGCTGAACCTCTCAGTTCAGAGGTGTTCGTTTGTGACGCAGCCATTTTGTTTCGACAATAAATCATTTGAAACAAGTTTAGATAACATTGCGTAAAGTTTGAAAAAATAATCACATCTTTCGTAGCATACTTTCCGCTAAGTAAGCAAAAGTTCAAATTACTTTATATTGTCAACAAGGTCAATAATATGGTAACCTTACTGAGCTGAAGGTAAAAAAGACCATGGATTTTCAAAATGAATTTCTTCAATTTCATTGCAGGTACAATGCAACCGGTAATCATTTTGCAGCAAAGGAAATCTTCACGCAGCCATATGCAAAAGCAGAAGATGGCTACTGGACATTACCATATTATGACTGTGGTGGTGGAGATATCTGGATGGTCACTTATTTGGCGCCAATGTTCGTTAGAGACAACACGACAGAATTGGGATACAAACTAGGGCACGTGTTCCTTCAATTCTAGAAAATGTTGTTCATATTCATATTTATTAATTCCAAAAATGCATACAATACAAAAACAAGACGTACATACAATTTCAGTATTGCAATATAGTGACACTGCAGGCAAACAAACATGTATTGATAAAACAAATATTATAAAATCGTTCCTGTAAGTTATTTAAATGAAGAGTTTAATAATTACTATTTAAAGCAGATTGTCACTCATCTGGCTTCCTTTTCAATGCCTTAATTACTTCTAAATCATTACTTCTCATCAAGAAGAAAAATTTAGCAGCATCACTCAAAGAAAAAAATTCTGGTATAATTACAGTGATGTAATTATATAATTTTCCTCTAAGATCATTGTAATATCGGCATTTTATAACAAATTGTAATTCGTCCTCGATTTCATTTCTTAAACAATATGTGCGTGTACGATTCTCAGCCGGGATTTTTCTAAGTTTAACGCACCTCCTCTTTCAGTAAACAAAAAGTATGAGAGCTGATTCTCAGTTTTGTAAATTTTGTTATAGCATGTTTGGAATAAGCAGAGAATAAATAGCTTTTTAAATAATATTTTTTAAAAAATAATAATAACAACTGGGTTAAAAACTGTAAAAATGACATGTTCGAAACTCTTGTCTCCAACTCAAAAAGAAACAATTGGAAGTGCATGAACCAACAGCGTTTCTTATTTCATTTTTCTTGTTCCACTATTTATTTTGCTACTTATGGTAACTAGAAAAGAAAATCCTAGGTAATTTCAAATATTCGCGCGAACTGGAAAAATGTCACTGACTCACCAAAAACGTATTTTAATCTTATTAGCAAGATATAGTAATTTACACTTTTGCTTAGTTAGTGAAGAGTGTTCTACGAATGCTCTGATTATTTTTTCAAACTTTACATCTTATTTAAACTTGTTTCAAACTGGTCTCGGTCTTTGCTGTCCCTAACGGCCATCAAGGGAGTTTAAATTTACGGCTTTTTATACGCCTTTGCTGTTAATAAGCAGGCCTAGAAATTCTGTCCGATTTGCTGCGGGGCTTGGCTGCCGATCCTACGGGGCTTGGCTGCTGATCCTTCGAATCCCACTTATGTCTGGATTTTCCGAGAGCAACAATATTACAATACTATATCTCCAAGTAACAACTGTCTCAGAACTTGAAAAGATCTCTAAGATTACGTTTCTTCCATAGGGCTATTGTTGCTTCCGACATCGACCTGTCAAGAATCGATATTAATCAGTGCGATACTGATGACGCTAATACACTGTCGCCATCATCTGACGTGTTTCGTGGAACTCATTTATGTCAGCCTACCACCAAGGTAACTACAGTACGCCGTTACCTACAAATCACGCAGGCTCACAGGATTTAGCCAATTAAATTATAACTTATCAATTAAAAATTGCAAAAATAATGATTGATCCTTAGTATTGCCCTTTTGTTCTTTCCACTCTTCTCTTGAAACCTGTTTTTTTTCTCAGTAATTCAATAATGAGCAGTTTTTCTCAATTGCCACATTATGTTATACCAAAGATAATGTGTTTAACAAACTTAATAGTTTATATGATAATAATGACATCAAAAATTTACCAGTAAGAACTATCATTGTTACTTCATCGAGACGAAAATTTAAGTTATGTAAATAATTGTAAAAGAAGTCATAATGCACATTCTTTTACGGTTATGACCACGGCAAGTCTCAGAAGAGTATTAACTTATTTTCGAGCTTATGTAAGTAACTATAAAACATTTGATTGTGTGCAGATATTTATAACTGAATCTAGACGCTTTAAATAATAATCATTGGAACCACTTAATTTTCATGTTTGCAGTGAAAATTCATGTTTAGTGATATCTTTACAGACTAATTATATAACTACTTACCATTAGCTTTTTATTTTTCCTTACACAACGTAACTAATAATTCAGTAAATATCGTGTTTATATCGTTTTACTAACAGTTGTTAAATTTACTAAGCGGGGAATGCCCGCGGATAAGTTGTTAAGACTTTCTGGCACGAATCCAATAATAAAAATGTTTAAATTAAATACAAATCACATGGTCAAGAATAAATTAGCTTAATTTGAATATCAAAACGTCGATGTGAATCAGCTTTTATGCAGCCAGTATGTAGTTATTAGCCCCCACTCTCAAAACTGCACTTCAAAATTTACTTGTTAATGCTAAGATAGACTTTCCATTATTTTCGTCTAGTGTGTTCCAGTCAAAGGCTTTGGCTTCATGAGCGGAACCTACATGTGTTACTGCCACGATGGCTTCTTCTTTCCAAACGTCACTGCATCTGTTCCAGCCTTCTCTGGATTCGATATAGAAAAGGAACATATCTTGTAAGTCATTTTATCACTCTTAAAAGAAAGGCCAAGTCTTCTGGGAAGTTAAACTTAGTTCAATGTTCAAGAAAAATGTTAGAAGGATTTGGTATTAAAACTGCAATATGCGACTCCTGTAATTCGTAAAATCACTTCCATTTTAACGCCCATTCTTCGAATGACGTCATTCGTCCTAAAGAAAAGTAGCACACTGTCAATTTTCGTCAAAAGCATAATAAGTTATTACAAAAAAATAGAATGCTGATTTTGTAACAATTTTGCCCGAATATTAGGTAGGGTTTAGAAATCTGAATTAGTTCAAGCAGCGCACGCTTACGGAAAGCCACGATACGCTTACGAAAAGTCACGAAGTCCCCCAGTTACGTCATGATTTTCAAGTGAATGGTGGCAACCGCCACGCCTGAAAAGATGGTTTCAGATCAGACGGTTTAGTCTATTGGTAATGCGTCCGCTTTTCGTCTGGGACAGGTCCGATACAGCAGCTAGGTCCTACCAAACACTTTAAAAATGGTACCTACTGTTGCCCTGCCTGGCGCGTGGCATTTAGGCTAAAAGTGGGGTAATAATAGACTCTGTTATGTAATTGTAGTTAAGTGTGTTATTTACAATCAGCGATAATAGCTCTTTGAGCTAACGTTAATTGTTCGTCCAAAAGCCAACTTTAAATAAAGATTATTATTATTATTGTTGTTGTTGTTGTTGTTGTTGTTGTTGTTGTATGTTGTTGTTGTTGTTGTTGTTGTTGTTGTTGTTGTTGTTGTTGTTGTTGTTGTTGTTGATGTTGTTGTTGTTGTTGTTGTTATTATTATTATTATTATTATTATTATTATTATTATTATTATTATTATTATTATTATTATTATTATTATTATTATTATTATTATTATTATTATTATTATTATTATTATTATTATTATTATTATTATTATTATTATTATTATTTCTTTTTAGAGGTAGTGTATTTTAAGATTATGCTTTTAGACAGTTTTGTGCAAATTTATTTGTTATATTTTTCTAAGTTCCAGAGATAACATACTGAGTGGCTTTCCTTTAACTAGTTAATTCTAAGTTATGCATTATTTCGTTGCTTTTGTCAGTAACCCAGCAGATTAAGTGCCAAAAAATAACGACAATTTGTGCGTCACACACCCAAGCAGGACAACACACCTACTGTTTTACATTTTACTCAGTTTACCTACATACTCGCTTACCTTTTAGCGTATTTTAAACAAAACCAAAAAATAAGAAACCGTTCGGCAGAACATATTAGTTCTGAATGCGTAGCATTGTGTTACTCGCTTATTGGGTTTTTTCACCCAACTGCATGAAAATGTGATTTAGAACGCCTGACTTTCGAATTTGATATCAAAATTTAATTAATGTAGATATATAACACCAATAATGATAATGTTGACGTTAAGATTATAAATAACGCCATTAATTTTGTCATGGATTCCGTTTTTTGTCGTGAATATGTCATTTAGAATGGAATTTATCGTTACTGCGGAATCCGTTTGTTCATAAAAGTTTAGAAAACGTCGTAACTCTGTCGTGACGTCACTATATAAAAACTGGCTAAAAACTTGTTACACGAAAAGTAACGAGAACGAGAACAAGACCGGCATCGCGCCGAAATAGACCGCTTGATAGAGTTACTTCATAAGCAAGTAACCCAAAAAGATTTATTTGGGCAGAGACAAAAAATTCAATCGACTTATGATTCCCAAAGTTCAATACAAAAGGTTTGTAGCACTTCGGAACTTAACCATCTAGTTTCACTGCGTTTATAATAATTTTGCTTTTATAACAATAAGCCTCTTCACAGTTCTAGCGATTGATGATAATCGTAAAAAGGTCAAAAGTTAAGTGTACCAGACAACGCATTTGGGTACACTTGACAACGTCCCGCTGTTGCTGTTGTAATAATAACAGTTTTAACAGCTAGCAAGAGCCTTACCTAGTTCGTTTTTTCTTATGCCCAAGCAACATCCTGCTAGTAAAATAGTCTACGCACAGACTAATGCATAATTAAGTAAATTCCACGTAAAACAACTGAACTCACTGAACTGACGCGGTAGATGGGTTTGCTTTACACACATATCACGTGACGGTTGTAGTTAAACGCGTTGCAGTGGTACACGTAACCTTTGAATCTACAGCAACAGCACGTACGCACAACGAAACTATGAAAAGGCTTATTGAAATGCTTTCAGTAACAAAGACACCTTCACCGCAGAACGCTTCAAGTGCTCACAATGCGCAGAAGGTTGTGACACCTGCAAAGATGGCACCGCCTGTATGGCGGAATACAAAATGGCGGGACGACTGATTCTTCTTGCTGTCATACTAGGCGACATCTGTCTGGCCTTGTGTATCGCAATATGCGTATACAGGTGCCGTGCTGAATCGGTACGTTCAAAATAGCAATCTTCAGAATAGTAATATTTACTAGAAGCATGATGAATGACGTTGCAATAAAAAAAAACAAGTTCCTGCAAGCAACAGAAACCCGCTATTGCATTTCATTTGACACATATTTTTATAATGGTAATAGGAAGAGGAGATTCTTGGGGTAGTCTTAGTACATGCCCAATCCAATGCAATCTTCGAGAGGAGTTTACAATTCCATCACACTATTTAAATACCATAACCCAACCCTAACACTAACCCAACCCTAATCCTAACCTTAACTCAAATCCCAACCCTAACCATAATCCTAATCCACATCACAAACCAGTTTCTTGTGTGTGAGGAATTGTAAACTTTAGCCCAATCTTCTTACTTTGATTTGTTTACTCCAAGGATTCTTCTTCACCACATCTTATAGATCATCAGTGGATATTCTGTCAGGCCAATTAATGCCCAACAGTTTTTTGTAATTAAAATGAATCAACTACAAAAGGCCGAGAGGGGGTCAGCCACTTACGTATATAGATATACTGCATAAAGACTTAGCAAATGCATGTACACCTGTAGATTTGAGGGATGATGCATCGAGGACGGGAAGGAGATTGAAGTGCGTGGGACCAACAAGTGGAGCGCGCCATATTTTCTAACATAAAACCACACAGACGATGAGACGAGTTTATTAATCAGAAGACAAATAAGTATTTAAGCGTTCTTATCAAGAAAAGAAAGAAGACATCTGTAGTGATTTGTACCAAGAATGGCCCGCGTTAATCATATTTTTCATAATAGCAATTAGAAAACACAATACAGTCTTTGCTTAACTACGCCAATGCATTCCAATAAAACGCGTCCTTAAGTGAAACGTGGCTAAATGCTAAATAGAGTGTCATTTAACGACACCAATGCATTGCCATGTATATTAATTAATTCTATTGTATTTAATCTGTTGTGCACTGTGTATCAGCAATTGTGTACGCTCAGCCCTGGATTAACCATTAAGTAAAATAAGGACTTGCGCAGGGCCTCAGTGGAAGAGGTTCCTCGGCACAGGTTTTCAAATCGGATAATTACCAAAAGTAAAACATACCGGAATATGTTTGGTGGTTTCTGTGTTTGTTTAGAATATGGTGTGCAATTGGGCATCGAGATTTTGGCTACTGAGCAGCCTGAGCTGACCACTGCCCATATGATAACCTTGATTGATTGATAACATTGATTGATTATATAATGTGTCGTAATATATTTCATGTGTGGTAATGCTTATAAAAACGTGGCGATACTGAAAACAGGATAAGTTGCTTTCGACTGCATGTATTTTATCTCACGGTGGTGATGATTACAACGTCACTACCGTAAATAAATCTTACTGCAAGTTTTTTCCATTTCGAAAGATAAAATTTCATTCCACAGTTCGGTGTTTTTTCTATTCTGAATTACACGTGTAAGGAGATACCATAATCATTTCAGTGCTTTTCAGGCCTCTTGTGGTTTTAATCTGGCCCTGTGTATGACCATTAAAGATCATCAATTTACGCACTTTTTAGATTATAAAGGCAGCAAGTCCCCTGTTCTGTTACGTCATAATATTTGGTGTGTTTACCATGTGCATGGAAGGAGTCTTGCTGTTCTTTAGGCCAAGTGACGCACTCTGTATGATTCTTCCATGGCTGCAGAACTTTGGCTTTTTTCTCACTTATGGAGCTCTGCTGCTACGAACATGGCGGTGAGTGTGGTTAAAGCACAATAAAACTCTTTACTTACATAAAACTTGAAAAATACGTCTTGAAATTTTGTACAACTTACATGCTGTCTTATTGCACACAGAGTTTGTATTAGCAAAAACGCAGTACAAAACTTAAACTTAAAATTTAAACTCCTGCGATGACCGTTAGGGCATTCTGACAGTAAGCCGTTCGAAACAAGTTTAGATGACATCGTTTAAAGTTTTTGAAAAAATAATCAGAACATTCGAACGACACTCTTCGTAACTAAGCAAACGTATAAATTAGTTTATCTGTCAATAAGATTGTTAATGTAGTTTTCGGTGAGCCAGTGTTTTTGGTGCACACTGGTATAGTAAACAAAGTGATGTTTTACTAATTGGCACAAACATTTTAAATTATTTGGCAATTTCCGCAATTTCCTTCATAAAAACCGTATCTATTTAGCTGCCATTTTTCTGTAATTGCAGGATTTCAAGAATTTTCAAGGTCAAGTCTGCAAAGCAAATCAGACTTGGTGACCGCGAACTGGCTAAGAGGTTAATACCAATCGTGATGCCAGTGATCGCATATCTGTCAGCGTGGCTGCTCAGTGATTGTCCACACATCTATACACTGCTGACACCTGGCGAGTTAAAATTTTACTATTGCTCATCCAGCTGGTGGGATCATGTAGCTAAGATGGGTAAGGCTTAGTAGCTATTAGAACAACGAATTTTCACCATAGCGGGTAATGTCGCCAACATTTGACCAACAGTTTAAACTAGGAGAGAACATTCTCTAGCAGAAAGCAAACTAAAATCGAATCGAATTTGTCAATTCTTTACTCGAATCAAGCCGAAATTCGCATTTTCGTATCCAAATAGAATTCTATTTTAAAGATTTTGGAATAAATTTTCGAACCATTAACAAAAAGCGGTCTCGCAAAGATTACCCGTATTACTTGATTTTGTTCTGTAATAAAAATGCAAATACTTAGGCAGTATTCTAGCACAGATGAAGATATATCAAGAAGAAAGATCTTAGCATGAGCTGCATATTCCAAGTAAACAAAATTTTTTGAAAGTAAGAGGATCAGTCTAAAAACAAAATTAAGAATCTTTGCTGCACTTGTGGAAACTGCGTTTCTCTACAACTGAAAATTGTGGAAAATGAAAGCACATCACAAATCAGAAATCAATGCATTTCAAAGAAGAAACTACGGGAACATTCTAGGAATAAAATGGCCAAAGAAAATATCAGGCCAGGGTCCATATAATAAAGTCAAGGCAAAGGAATGGACAGTTAAAATCAAAAAAAGAAGATTAAGATGGATAGGACATGTTATACGACTACCAGATGACAGTCAATTTAAATTAGCTTTCAAAGAAGCACTACAGAAAAAAAGTAAACCACAAGAAAGACAGCTGCTGACTTACATCAATTTCATCCAAAACGATCTTATCAACACACCATTAAATATCAAAAATACAGAGACATGGAAAGTTGCGGGTGACAGGGCAGCATGGACTAAAGTGATTGCAAGGGTCGTGTCAGAGGACGTGTGACTTTATACTCCTACACTCACCCTGTTCCAAGCTGCAGGAGACTTTTGCAAAAGACATAAGAGAGTGAATGTCTCTTTGATCTGCGTTTAGAAAATTTTACAGGAAGATTCTACCCCCTTGCGAAGCTCTGGGTATTAATTTCGCAAGGAGACTGTTAAAGTCAAGAAATATTTTAATCAAGTATATTGTAAATCATTGTTATCATTCCGTGTTTTGGAAGAATGTGTGGAACTTATATTGTGTAGAATATGTAAATATAATTTAATAATTGGTAATTCAACTAAAAATTATTCATATCTGTGGTCACCCGTAACTTTATGAACAGTGTGCAAAATAACCAATATGAATCAATTACTACGATTAAAAATTTGTGTGAAGCAAATGTGCACAGGAGTTTTATGGCACTGCAATTAATTTTACATTTCTCTAAAAACCTCCATTTTCTAATTATAACATGTTTTAAATTATTTACCTACAAATTAATTCTGTTTTGTAAATATGTTTATAGTCTGTCCATATTTTTAATGACGCACCTCAAGTTACAAGTTAAATATCAATAATTGCAAAAACCAAATAGATCACTTCCTTTATGTCATTTAGAATATACTGTATGTCGTATTTCGTTTTTGCAGTGCAAGCAGTCTTTCTGCTCTGGGGTGCTTACCTGTGCTTCAGTGTTCGAAAAGCGCCATCTAGTTTCAACGAAAGCAAATTTATTTCTTGGGCAATTTACAATACGATCATTGTCAGCAACTTTCTTGTCATCATAAGGTAGGAAAATTACAAGTCTCATTTCATAAATTAATACACACGCACTACGTAAAAGTACTTTTCTAAATATGAGTCATTAAAATATTAATCATAAGGCTGGTTACATGATTGTGTTTGAGCTCATAAAGTGTGTTATGACCAGGATGAAACGCATCCACAGATCAATAGTTGAAATAGATCAGTTTTGGTCCCAGAACTTTATTTAATTTACTAAATGGGTTTTGAACAGTTAATGCAAAATTTAGGTACCCTATTCGTATTTATAAACATGTAGTTTTCCAGGCTGGCAGTGTTGAGTACTGTTGGTCCAGATCTGATTTAACTTATTCATACACTTTTCCAGGCAGGTAATGCTGGACTCTGTTGTAGCAGAAATGATTTAAGTTATTCACTCATTTTTCTAAGCAGCTAATGCTGGATTCTGTTGGACCAGACTTAATTTAACTTATTTGTGTATTTTTTTCTAGGCAGGTAATGTTGGGTACTGTTGGACCAGACTTGATCTATCTTATTCATGTCATTCAGCTGCAAGTGCCAACGGCTATGACGTTGTTGCTTATATTTGTACCAAAGGTAAAATATTATTTACCACGTCCTCATGTCTTAATAACCGCATTGTAAACTAAACACCATTATTAAATAACTGGTTTCTCACTTTATGGATAGATGGCGCCAACTGATTAGGTGTTGACCATTATAAAAATTCAGATTATGCTTCGTCACTTGGATTGATAGTCTAAATAGCTAGAGCGTGTAACCTGAAACCACAAGGTTTAGGGTTCAAATCCCGGTTAGTCCACAACTTTTCAGTACCGCTGGTGCTTTTAATTGCTCTTTAAGAGATTATGCGTTTCTACCATTTTAAGATCATCTAGTTGCTTGTCTATTAGAGCAAACTAATCAGATGCATCTGAGCTGCAGACAATTTGTGCAGCAAATCTCCCTTGCTATAAAACGATTATAACCTATGGTGCTTAATAATAAGTAATTTAGGAGACCCACTGCCAAACAAATATGAACAACTTACAACTGTTGCTACCAGACAAATATGAGCGCCTTATCACTGTTACTGCTAGACAAATATGATTGAACACCTTACAACTGTTGCTGCCATACAAATATGAACACCTTACAACTGTTGCTGCCAGGTAAATATGAACAGTTTACCACTGTTGCTGCCAGACAAATATGAACATCTTACTGCTGTTGCTAGTAGATAAATATGAACATCTTGCAACAATTGCTGCCAGACAAATATGAACACCTTACAACTGTTCTGCCAGACAAATATGAGCGCCTTACCACTGTTACTGCTAGACAAATATGATTGAACACCTTACAACTGTTGCTGCCATACAAATATGAACACCTTACAACTGTTGCTGCCAAGTAAATATGAACAGCTTACCACTGTTGCTGCCAGGCAAATATGAACATCTTACTGCTGTTGCTAGTAGATAAATATGAACATATTGCAATAATTGTTGCCAGACAAATATGAACACCTTACAGCTGCTGCTGCCAGACAAATATGAACGTCTTGGTTAATCAGTTGTAACACTTACAACTTCATACAATATTCCATCACTAACACTTTATTTTGGATTAATATGAACACGACTGCAGATTTTTTTACTGTGCTCTTTCTGTGTAGACTGACAATCTCACTGTTATTTTAGTTTTACATGATAAAGATTGGCACGCCTGAAAGCGACGCATCAAGTAAGACGCTGACTGCTGGCAAAGGAATCACTGGAGTAGGCAGCAGAGTTTATCCTTCTCCCTCACCTGCTTCTGGATCAGAAACGATGAAATCATCAGCGTTCATAGCTACTCCAATCCAACAAGAATGAATTTTGCCATCTATGACCTAGCAGACTAGATTATAAAAAAAAACAGTAAAATAGATATGGTGACTTCAGCTCGATAACAGCGACAGCTAGTGCAAAAAACAGTAACAAAATGATAATTATGTATGTATATTGTATAATATGACTGTTTGTTTACTGATTGTAGTTTTCATTACCAAGCAATAATCCTTTTCAAAGTTTCGTTGTGTGCACACGCAGTTGCTGTAGGTCAAAGGTTAAATGTACCACAGCAACGCATCTTAACTGCAACAGTCACGTGATGTGTGGGTAAAGCAAAGCCGTCTGTCGCAACAATTCAGTAACTTCAATTGTTTTACGCGAACTTTACTTAATTATACATTAGTCTGTGTGTAGAGTAACTTACTGGCAGTATCTTGTTTGGAAACAAGAAAGTGTGAACTAGGTAAGGTTCTAGGTAGCTGTTAAAACTATTACTATTACAACAGCAAGGGCTGCGAGGTGTTGTCAAGTGTGCACAAATGCGTTGTCTTATAGACTTAATCTTTGACCTTTCACTATCATAATCTATCGCTAGAACTGTGAAAAGGCTTAGTGTAAAGACATAATCCGCCACGGAAAGTTTGTAACTTTTTACACTAGGCTTAATTGCCGTCTAACATAATGTCAGTCATTTTCGCTGACTGCCCAATCAGCGTGCAAGTTATTTCACACACCCCTCCAGCAGGTACGTTCGGGACATTTAACTACAGCTCCGTCTAACACTGTTATAAAAAATGCTCAACTTTTCATTCATTGGCCTGGTTCTAGATTTTGTTATTGCAATTGAAATTGCAATGAATTAGTGGAAATATATAGTCTAGTTTCGTTTATAGGAAGAAATGCACAACGTTTAACGTCTATGAGTTGAGGACTAAATCATGTTGCAGTCAAGAAAATACTTAGTTTAGTTTAGTTTATGGCTTTGCAAGTTAGATAAAAACAACTATTTGATTAACTTTAAATAAGGACAAAATAAAATGTGTTCTTCTCTGTCCAGTTATTAAAAACCTCAATGAAATTTTCACAGTCAAAATTAATTCAAATGTGGTCAAAACCTATATTATACATCAATGTAATATAAGCTAATTTTACGCTACTTTTCTGGTTATAATCATGGTTAAAAGATGCCATTGGGACGCCTGTGACTCGGACATTCAATATAAGGGCCGTCTATGGAACGGAACAGTCAAATTTATTCCATTTCCGTAGCCTGACAAACGGAAAGATACTAAAACTTGATAAATCTTGCAGACGAGCGCATGATCAATTAAAATAGAAAAATACATCGCAGGCTTGATGTTCGTATGTTTAAAAGGCAAGACAGACTTAATATTTTTGTTGCTCTTGCAAAGCAAAGCAAACTAGCTTAGTTTCTTTATTATTTATATATCTCTCTGTATTTTGTAGTGCTTTGAAACTTCGTCTCTACATTCTGTTTAAATTTAAAAGTCATTTTTGGCTACTTGAAGCGTTAATTTCGTGCTAAAATAGCTGCTGTTCTGCAAATTCGTGTTTATGAAAAAGAGCAATCAGTCTATCTACTGATTAGACATTAGGTGTGACTGTCATGTTGTTTAGTTTAGCTTAGACAGTTGTTGCCGTGCTTGAGCTGGCAAGCTAGCAAGGTCTTCAGCACAGAAAAATTACTATATAAATAGGTCTATGAAAGAAGCCTAATTCAGCTAATCACAAGGCCAATTCAGCACGATGCCAGCTATACTATAGACTTGAATGACAATTACATGGGTAATTGATTACGATGCAAATTTAACACTACGTTTTTACAATCAAGAACCAGTTTGCGGGCAGATCCATGCAAGAGGGTAAAAACACTTTAACTCGAGATATGCCATAGTGGCGTAGTTCTCAACAACACTGTTAGGGGTGAGCATCGAACGTTCGAGTTTGAATGTAAGAATTCAATTTGAACCTAAAATTATAAATTCAATAAAATCAGCACTTCACTTCAACTACACACGTTATTTATCATTAAAACATTTAAATAATCATGCAGTCAACACAGTTTAATTGTGATTATTGTCAAAATTTCGAACAAACTATTAGTGTTGCTGCAGAATAATATCAAGCAATATGCGAGACTGCTTTTTATTAGTGGTTTGAAGATCTTTAAAACTGAATTCGGCTTCGAAATTCGGTTTGATTCGAGTTCGAAAGTCACAAATTCCCTTTCTAGCAGAGAATGCTCAGCCCTAGACGCTGTGGTGTTTTAGATAGCACTCTGTAATCTGGGACCTAACACTCTCAATCAGAATCTGCTGCTTGTTGGACAGAAGTCATTATCGAAAATAACTCTCTAATGTGAAACGCAGAACAAACAACAATATGTGTGCGCGCATGCGTCAATCTCAGCGGGATAAGTAGCTGGGAGGTATTGTGACGAAACCCTCTAGTCTAAGAGGTTATTCTTCCGGCGATTCTCGTACCATCTATTTACAAACCAGGCTCGGCGTTACTTAACCTCAGTCGCCATTATAATCACTCATTTGCTTTACAAAAACGACCGTTAGCAAAACGTTGCGCAAAATATTTGATTAAGCAGTTTGGTACTACACTGTAGATGTCGCATATTTTCTTTTGCTACTTTCAAGCACTAGTACTTTCAATTGCAAGTCACTAATGAAAACGTACGGCAGTAGAATTTCACTATATAAAAAGTAAACAGAATTTACTGTAATTCCAAATTCAGTAGCTGCACTGACTCAATGACCTCTGACAAAAGACTTTCTGCAAAATTATAGAAATATTAATTGCTTTACTAATTTACGTCGTATTGTCCTTGTCTATGCCTTGGCATAATGAGTACAAGTTTGCTAGGCTTAAGCTAATGTCAATGTGGTGCCATCTGTAATCATTTTCGCAAATTAACTTTACTCTGCGTCAAACGGCTTCTAAACTGTAGCAGCCATCTCTGAAAACGTTGTCCATCGAAAAACCCGCGTCCGGGCGGCAGTATACAAATTCAAAAATAATTGAATTTACTACAGAGATGATGACGATAATGATAAGATGATGATAATGACGATGATCATGACGATGTTGGCGATGACGATGATGATGACAATGACGATGATATTGATGATGAGGAGGATGAAGGTGATGATGATGATGATGATGATGACGATGACGATGCACTGACGAAATAGCGATATAACTTGTAAAAAGCATGTTACTTATATATCAACAATGCGCAAATATATTTTATCTTTTCTTTTTAGCATCATTTCCATAAACGGCTTTGCATTTCATAGCAAAGAATATGAAAAACCATTATTTCAAAGGTGACACATACACAGCGAAGTTTAAAAACCACATAAATCCTCATCAATGCCTACTCAACCACCTTCAGCAGAAGCAACTGCGCAGCACTTGTTGAGAAATCTCAAGTTCTAAACTCTATTTGTTCCAGTTTCGCTCTGACTGTTTAGTTGTTAAACGCACTTTGAAGCTGCTGCTGCTGCTCTAAATTTCAACCAAGAACATCTCGCGTTGGTTGTTTTACGTGTTTTTCCCCCGGGCGCCAGGCGGCACATGTGGCTAATTACTGTGCTTAAAACCCGGAAGGACGGGACGCTGTCAGTAGTTTGCCCGGATTGCATAACGAGGCAGCGTGTATGCAGCAGGCGGCTAATTTTCTCAGATCCGTAACAGTATGGCTTCTGAGAGGGAGCCGTTTTCTTCCCTGTATTTCTACGTGGATCAAGTGGTAAGGTGATTAAACAGACGACTATGACCCTGAGGATCGTGGTGGGCGTGGCTCTGGCTTACTGCTACCTGTGTCGCTGTGTGGGGGAGGAGATGAGGCGCCCAAGGGTCCAGGACTGTACCGGTGGGGGGCGCTGGTGGTCGTATCCCTGTACAAATGGCAAGTGCATCAGGTACAGTCTTTACTGTGATGGATCAGAACAATGTGGTGATGGGAGCGACGAGATGGGATGTTCATGTAAGTTTCATTTACTTACAATAAATCACATTAATAAACTGTTGCATATTTACAATAATAATACAATAATATTGTATTTTAAAGGGAAAGAAACGTCTATATCAAAATATGTCCCAAAAAAACTTCCTACACAATTTTATATTACTTTGGGTTATACTTGCCTGTTTAAAAGACTTTTTGATTAGAAAAGAAAATTCTTAATAATTTAAATTATTTACGCCACCTGGTAAAATACCGCTGCATCGCCATCCCAGTGTGCATCACTGATTCACTAAAAGACCACATTATTGATGTTACAGACAATATAAAATAATTTTACTTTTTCTTAGTTAGCGATGGGTGTCCATCGAGTGCTCTGATTATTTTTTCAAATTTTAAGCAGTGATATCTAGACTTGTTTCAAACGACTTACTGTTAAAATGACTGCGCCTAACGGTCATCGTGGGACTTTTATATAGCATTACTGCTAGCTCAAGCTCTGTATGCAATAAACAACATGTAAGTGATGCAAAATTTCAGGTCGAATATTTTAATCTTTATGTACGAAGCGTGTTTACTTGTGCTTTAATCACTACTATTTACTTGTAGAGTTTGTTTTGGAAGCCAACGCATTTTTTCGGTGAGAATTACAACAATTGCTTTACTTACAGGGCGCGTATTTTCTGTGAATTTCCTACCAAAAAATTGTTTCCCTGAAAATTTAAAAGGCTGTCGATTTAAGAAAAGAGCACCGAGAGATAAATTAAAAGATAAATTATTTTATAAATTCTGTTTTTCCGCGATACCTGTTCATATCATTACCTTGTTATCGCAGCCTCTTAGGGATGGGTGATCTCTGGCCTTGTTTAAGGCGATTTGTGCGAAAGACATATCTGAAGAACAAGTGCAAACGTTGGATGGAAACGATATTTCTTATTATATCGGCTGGCCCAGAAAAATGTGCCAAAGTTTAGTAAATTAGTAGTAATAGAAGTTATGTCTACAATAATACATGTAATAGGAACAAGTGCCCTATAAAGTTGAAATTTCACTGCACGATACTACAATACATTAATAACTTTTCGTTGTAAAGTTTCAAGTTTATAGTTGTAGTAGTTAAGTTACAACCGAAAAACTTTTGCATGTTAAAAAAATTAAATGCCGGAACAATGTCAGCTAAACATCAACTAAAAACAGCCACACTGACGTATGAAGCACTGAATACTTGGAACAAAACAATAAAGAAATCAACCAGTTTACATCACGATCATAACCACTGACGATAATAAAGATAATAAAGTATTGATAGTGATGAAGATTTGTTATTTAAAAAAACATAATTCTCTGGATTGCCGTATCTGGACATATTACATTATGCGCAGGAAATTACATAACATAGCTGCTGAAATAGAGAAGACATCCGCTCAAGAAACACCGACTATTGAGAGTAAATGGTAAAAATACTGATTATTAATACCAAAAATTAAGTGTGGAGTAACTTAACTTGGTGACCATTCTTGCTCAACCACAGTTTACACACAAGTATTACAGAATTTAGTAGAGATGGAAGCCAACAGTTAAATAGTTGAACTGAGGCTTACGTAGAATTAAAACGTAATTTAGGGTAAAAACTATATATTATGAAAACAAAATTAGTGAATAGATTTTTTTCTATTTCTGCCCATCGATGGAGAGTATGTTTCATAGTTAAAGAAAATAGGATAGTATATTCCTCATGAAAGAAGCTAATGCTTGGTGACACCACTTATGTGAGGAGTGTAACGTGAAAGTAATTTCACGCTTCCAAGTTAAGCAGAGTTGAACTCATTTGCTGTAGAGATTGGGGAGTTGGATGTGTGACTTCGAGGAGAATTGAACAAATAGTACGACCAACAGACTTCCATAATCAAACAATAGGCAAACAATGTTGTTATCAACTATCAGTCCAGTCAGAATTAAAAATTTCATACGTGGATAGTCAGAATTAAAATTTCATACGCGGATAGTCAGAATTAAAAATTTCATACGTGGATAGTTCATGCATAACATACAATTCGATATATATTACTCCTGTGACCACGAATCAGTGCGTACGGTATCAGTTTTTCTCATTGTGACCCTTTGGTACTCACGAAAATAATAATATTGCTTCTTTTCTTACAAAAACCTTAGATGTTTCAAACGTTACGTGGCGTCACTATCAGGCAGTGGATTCCCACTATATTTTTCCTGCGCCCATGTACCAAAGACAAAAATTCATTACTACTTACTACAAGTACGAGTATTTCGCTGATTTTGCTCGGATATCATTTAGTTCTGCAATTACTTTTACTTCTGATTTAACTAGCTGTGTCAAAAGAAAAGAAAAAACAAATTTTGCCTGGTAATACTGAAAAAATTCATAAAACTAACTGAATTAGGTCAAAACTGTTAAACAATTCAAAATTTAAAGTCTTAACTTTACGACTATTAACAATATCAGAAGGAAATGTATTCCACATGTTTATAAATCGATTTGCAAAAGAATTTTTAAAGACCTGTAGTCTGCAAAAAGCATACACGGTTGTTTTAGTTATACAGTGCATTAAATTTCTAATGTAGAGTGCACCCAAAAACTTTTAGTTGTTAGCGATCTGTCTGTGATATCTTCCCTTACATAAATGTGTGCGTAGAAAATTAAAACAATTGACATGATACAGAGCACTAAAAGTGTAAAATAATGCCACTTGAAGGCATTTTAATGTATACAATATCAGAAAGCTCAAGAGTATATTAGATTTAGATCACCTTCCGATATTATTCACAATACAATAATTGTAATTATAGCGAGATTTGCCATAATAAATATCTAGACAAATATAGATCATTTAGTGTCTAGTTTGTTACTATATAAAATGGCGTCGATGTCTTGTGAAATAACTACAGTATTGCACAAATTATCTATAAATAAATTGTAACTAAATATTTTTACTCGTTATTTGGCAAGGTTTTCATTGGTGCAATTAAACTAAAACTGTAAAAGGTGTAAACTGTAAACTGATATAGTAATTATAATTCTAATAATACAGTAGTTAACATGACTGGTGATACTGTATGAAACGCTAGCATAATAATACAATCAGTTCCATGCACATTAATTTTTAAAAATGTTTAAAGAATGTACTTTTTTTAACTATTCAAAAGTCTTACTTTTGCATGTTATTGGAAAAAATTACCGCTCTTATCGCACTATGGTTGGTTAGTCTTATGGAATTGTTGGATAGAAGCCCAAAGCAAACATTTTCATTAAACATTTTCCATTTGAGATTTCAAACACCGAACATACATATTGAATATGAACTGGAAATTTATATTTCACACATAGAAGAAATTTCAACTTTGTGAACATACCAATCTTTGATATAATATAATTATGCAGAAGAAACCAACGTTATACATAAACTTATTAGCTAATTAAGTATAATTACTCACTCACCCGGTTAACTATTTGATTGACTGACTAACTGACCAACTCGAAAGCATCAAAATGTACGCAAACAAACACATGAATAACCAGTGAACACATGCGCGCACGCACATACTAACTGACTGTCTGACGCACTGACTAACTGACTGTCTAACTAACATAACGGGTTTGGCGTTATGGCAAATTTGGCGGTTTGACATATTTTGTAGTGGTGCAGTGATGATGAGAGGGTATGTGAAGCTCTTAGAGAAAGTCCTTATGAGGCTCCTATGAGTGTTCCACATGGTATGTTAGCGCATTTGAAGTTTTCCAACATTTCGTTATGCTCTTACATGGAACGTCTACCAAATTATTTAAGTTACTAAGAATTTTCCTTTTTACTAATCAGATCTCTCCAACAGGGAAAAGCTACGCAATTAATTTGCAGGCCTTCTAGATGTACTTCAGTATTTACTGATGTCCCACGCAAAATATGAAACCTGTCTGACAAGGCAGTAAAGGTCAAACAAATTTTGCTACAAAACACCAAAACAGTGAAAACTTCAAATTCTAGCCAAAGTTTATTTTCGTATTAGCTACTTTCACATTGAGTCATTTTAGCTATAGTTGAGACATTAATTATTCTCTTATAATAATTTGCACATTTCAGCACTATTATGTTGTAAAGCGCAAATAAATTCTGTAGAGAGTTTTTTATATAAACATATTTATTTTCTAACACTGAAGTTTCTGCTGAACAGAGTATAAGTAGCCCTAATATACAGCCAACATATTAGATAATCTAGTATTGGTGGTTGGCATTGTTTAATTATTAATTAAAATTCATAATTTGTAACTCAATGGTGTAGTACATGCATTGCCGGATTATGAGCTTTTGGGGCCCAAGGCTAATGAAATTATGGTTTCACCTTCTAACTCGCCTACCTCAGTTTTGAAAAAAAAATTCCTGATGATATATTATAGCAAAATTTACATAACTTGGAATAAACTTACTGTGAATTCTTTAAGTAAACTACAATAGCTATCTGTTGATTGTCAATAAAAATATTCTTTAAGAAATACCACTATTTTACTATTTATTACAAACCAAATTAGCACGTATTTCAACACAACTGTAGTGAAAAAAACAGATTTTTTTACCAAATGTTACCAAAGCTTGAGGGCCCTAAACTTGAAGGGCCTAGGCTGCAGCCTACACTAATCTATAGGATATTCAGTCATGCATACAAGCTTTCACAGCATCATTTTATTACATAACATATTAAAGTATTGTTTGGCAATTTTCTGCCCTTTGTTTGGGAAATAACTGTTTAATCTATTCAAAGTCTAAACTGTTCTTGATTGTATGAATCTACAGAACGAATGTGCATGTATTGATGTACTTTGGGAAGCTGCTGCATCAGATCAGGAACTAGGCAATCAGAAATCGCTTAGGAAAGCTAAAGGAAACATTAGCATTCCTTCTCCACGTGAGGCAGGCGTTCATATGGAGCGAATATGTTAACATGGGCATGTTCTCCCCGCCATTCTCACTAATGAAAAGTTTCATCATTCCAAACCATGAAATTTGATATCTCAAACAGGAGTATAAAAACCATGTAAGATTGTGTTTGTCTTTATAGATGAAGGCTTATTTGTTATATTCCCTTGTGTTGTATTTTGTCAGTATTTTGCTTTGTCTTGATTTCAGCTGCAATCGGATGTACAATCTTTTTCTCATTTTTATCATTATTACTCCATCACTTAAGCGTTTATTAGCCGTAAATTTAGGAACATCTTGCATCTAAAGTTCAAAGAAAACCGCTGTTTAGTATTTACTATAATTTATTTTCTTGATTACATATGCATAGTATTTAATTTAGTAGTCCATTAATGCTGTTTTTAAGAAAATATCCTCATTGTTTACATCACGGAAACCATTCTGGATTCCAATTTCTATGCAGAGCATTAATTTTAAAGGTTTCTTGTATTGAATTCCTAGACCATCTGCTTGCTTGCATTATTTCAACACAGTCTAGTTTATGCATAGTTTCTGAAATAAAATTCTGCTAAAAAGTTGTTTGAAATATCTATCATAATAAATTAACCGACAGCGGTAAGGCAGAGTTTAGGAGTAAAATCCGCCCGTTTTCACTGCCGAGTATAAGCAATCTACTGTTTGGATTTAAGAGTAAACATTTAGACAAGTCTGATGACAAGATACTAACTCAGCCTGTGTGCAAGACTGCAAACATGTCAGAAAGTGGAAAGATATCGTAAATGCCCAGGGCTTCCGTATGAGAGAAACTAACTCGTTACTCACAGCTTATCTGCACAACGATCGTCTAGTTTGGGGTTTGTAAATACCTAATGGGAAAATAATGGCAGGTTATTGTTTCAGTCAGCGTTTATAATTACATATACCAGCAGGTATTATATCATTTAAAGTCAAACAACGCGCATGTTGACAAAGTAATGACAAGAATACGAAAGTTGACAAAATAATGCCAATGCGTGACATTGACGGATTTTATTAAGCGCGAGAAGTTTACTGGCATTAAAAAAACATAAAAATCGTCTGCTTTTGATGGCATTGCAGAATGCCTTCGTAAAGCACAAAATACCGCTCTTCGTCTAGGATTTTTATAGCATTTACATGCTATTTGACAAAATTTGCAAGTTTCATACAACGTTACTGGTAATGCAAACTCTGTATGCAATAAGACAGCAATGTTATCTAAACTTGTTTCAAACGACTCACCGTTAAAACGGTTGCACCTAACGTCCTCGTAGGAGTTTAAATTTGCAAATTTCATACAGCGTTATTGCTTATGCAAACTCTGTATGCAATAAAACAGCATGAATGACATGCTGTATGAAACACTGTATGAAACTTGCAAATTTAAACTCCTACGAGGACCGTTAGGTCCAACCATTTTAACGGTGAGTCGTTTGAAACAAGTTTAGATAACATTGCGTAAAGATTGAAAAAATAATCAGAGCATTCATAGCACACTCTTTGCTAAGCAAAAGTTTAAATTACTTTATACTGTCAATATGGTCAATAATATCACTTGAATTCCCTTCTGAACAGTTAAGTTTGTCTGTTGTCGTACAGTTAAAGTATTGTTATCTGTTTATTTATTTATTTGTTTATTATCATTTATTTGAGCTCCTAGACATTATACGTCTTAAGCCATAAAAATACAGTTGTTAATGAATTTACAAAAATTAAAAAACAACGTAGTTAAAAAATACTTACATAAATGATATACGTTAAGAGTGCATTAATATTTCGTTCCAATGAGCAAATATTTTAGAGCATATGAAGATATCAGCATGGAAAATCACATCAGTATGGTAATAAGTTAACAGATTTAACAAAACAAGCTTGAAATCATAGGATGTTGAATATACCCGCGGCATATCGATTGCGAAATATTAGTGATAATCGCCAGAGTTTTATGGTATTTGACCTCCAGTAGTGAACATGTGTTCTCAACCATGTAGGTGTTTATGTGACTTAAGAAAGAAAATCTTTTAATGTTCAACCTCTCCTCTTAAATCCGCCGCTTAAACTCGGAAAATTACTGGAGCCACTGTGAAAACACGAAACAGTAGCAGAGTTTGACGTAATGGTGCCATGTCTTACCAGTCTAGCTTCTTCCACGGGTGGAAATTTCAAAAAAATGCTTTATTAGTCCTATCCTGTCGTGTCCTTTATTTTATTTTACTCCTCAGACACACGCCAAATACTGCTATTACACAGTAAGCAACTAGGGTTCTATACACCACATGTAAAGAGATTAAAATACGATAAAAATTAAACTTTAGTTTATGATGCTGATATGTTGAATTTCTCACGCTAAATGTTGTTAATGCAAAAAAGTGTGTTGCGCATGTGTATGACATTTATTTTATGACTATAAAATACTGATAAAGGCCGCAGTCTAATACCCAAAATAGACACTAGCCTGATATTTATGCCCCAGTGTCAGTTATCCTCTGTAGTGCAGCCCAGACAGGTACAAACTCTACAGTAGACCCAGACCAGTTCCAACTCTGTAGTGGACCCAAACAGGTACAAACTCTGTAGTGGACCCAGACCAGTTCAAACTCTGTAGTGGACCCAGACCAGTTCAAACTCTGTAGTGGGCCCATTAGGTGTACCCTGTACCTAATATGCTGTCAGAATAATTATGCGTGTAGATGAATTCATAAATTAACATACAATTAAACGATCTAGGCTAGTATTTTCATTAGTATTAATAGACTTACTAATTTTAATGTTAGTGTTAGTGTTAGTACTAGTGAAATTATTTAGGAAAACATCTCATAATAAATTTTCCAGCAAGTCACACATCCATTTATTCACCTGATTCAGTGTTGCTTAACTTTAGTTACTGTGACTACATAACTACTTCGACTGCCACGGTAACGAGAGAAATAATCTATTATTGGTGGGGGCCGGGGCTCGTTATTAGTGATTCAAAGTGGGGCTCGTAACAGACATAAGTTAACTAACTGATTTGTAGCTACTTACGCAAACTAATTACGCACTGACACAGATGCAGATACTGCCATCTCTTCCTTCATGTCTGACGCGAGCAGCTTTTGCAAAAATAGTTTGTAAAGAGAAACTGAACTCTATGAATGTTTAGGGGAACACATGATATGCTAGCTGCTGCACCTGTGAGTACAGCCAGCAGTCGTAAACTTGGGAAAATCTACCAGTAAACAGGAGTTATCAAATTTAACCAAGGTTAAAAGTACCATTGGTACTTAAAGGAAGATCAGACTCAAATTAAACCACAGCTCAAAACAACCTACCCTGCAAAATATTGAAAGGGAACATACTATTTTCTCAAGAATGACTTACGTGAAAGAATTATTACTACAGAAATGTTATTGAGCGTTCGCGCGACTGGTTCCTGGCTGTTACATACATTTTCGCCATTCGCTAGATAGGTGGGTACTAATACATGTAGCTACATCTCGGAAAGGCGTTGCCCAAAAAACAGGTACTGTACCTCACAGTTCAGTTGTGACGTAGCGCAGGCATTCGAGAGCTCGTGCGTGAACACAGCAGTAAACTTGAAATTTAAATTTTGAAACTTAAAATATGCCGAGTTTTTGTGTATCACACTGAATGTCGTACTGTAACACCGTACTTCAATTTTTGCTTTCGCAAACACGTCATTCAACGTTTGTGCTTTGGATCAGCAAGCGCATGAGTTGGAAGCTGTACACTATTCTTAAGTATGTAGACACAGAATTCGAGCCTCCACAATCTGCGTAAAAAAACAATATCAATCATTTTAAAGTTACACAATGAAAATGAATGAATAAACCACGTTTGTTGCATTAATCTGGTGTATTTTTTGTTTGTATATACATAGTATAATTCAGTTAATGCCTTTTGAAGTTATGCACAAAAGTGCCTGTAATTTTAGATGTCGAATTTTAAATTCTGTCAGAAATATTTAATCCAACGTTGTTCTTCAGTTTTATGTTTTATATGCTCAGATATTTTTGCACACTGGAATAAAATGTTTATGTATTGTTAATATATATATATATATATATATATACAGTCAACCCTCGTTAAACCGGACTAATTGGGGGGTCCGGTTTACCCGATTGTCCGATTTATCCGATATGCCTATATATGGTCTATATTATACTGGCATAATCACCTTAATAAGGCCTATATACATTGCACTATATACTGTGCACTATATACTATACTGTATATTACTTTAAAATAGTTAACCTGTGAGGATAAAGAAATTATTGTACAGTTGGTAGGTCGTGTTGTGTTTAGCGCTCGGGCTCGGACGGAAATCGGTCAGTTTCCTTTACCACGGATGTCGTCCGTCTTACACGATATCCGGGCTAACGGGGTCCGGTTTAACGAGGGTCGACTGTACATACTTTATTTATTTTGAGTGGATTACAACACAGTAACTATTACTGATCACAGTATTTCTACTATGTGTAGTGAAGAAATATACAATTACTTAGTTCGAGTATGTAATAACTCAATTAACTCGATTAAGTATACTGGAGTATATAGTAATATATTTAACTTGTAAGTAATTTTATTTTATCTTTTTCTATCAATATTTTTTATGGCTTGAGACTGTGTACGTCTACGAGCTGAAATAAAGAGATAATTAATTATGTTGCGTGAGAGCTTAATTAGTAATCATTTTCGTAGGGTTGCTTCTCGCCCAAAAATGTCGGCAGTATCGACGAGAATCTTCTTGTTTGTAGACCCCTTACTTCAAAAAACCTAGGTCCAAGATTCATCAACGACACTTAAGTGTGAGACAAGTTTGTTGCCTATGCCATGTCTATGATACGAGGTATTGATTCCTACAGGCCTTTTTCATAAGGCATGATCTGTGGCTGTATGTTCTTAAAGACTCTTGTGTGGAATCAATTGGAACGTCATCTTCTTCTTCACATCATGGCACCCAGCGAACGAGGGAAGACAATGTAGAGGGTTCCCTCACTTGCGGCAACCTGAACCACCTCTTATGGCACTTCTAAAGTAATACCTGAGACGGAGGCGGTCACATAAAAGCTGAATGACAAACAAGTAAGTTACTTTCCCAAGCTGACTTGGACTCAGCTGCCAGAGATTTTCAGACACCTCCTCTCACGATGGCGACGCCTCCTACTTTGCCGTAAGATTTGTTTTGATTTTCTTTCAACAAACAGTACAGGCTCTGTTTAGACATGTGGTAATTAAAGAATTGGAATCAGCATGTTGTTATAGTACTACCGGCCACGTGCACGATGGCTTCGCGTAGTGGTTTCATTACATATTTCTTCCTCGTGTCCCTTCAACCAGCACAGTTCTGACCCAGCGATTTGGCTTCATTTTCCAGGCGACTATAATAGCAGCGGTAATTGCCATGATTTACTTATTGGCACATTGGTGCGTGCTAAAAGTCAATATAAACATAAACATTACGGATACCTAATCAAAGAGAAGAAAACCGTTTGTAGACGTTTGACTTTTGGAATTTAATGGTCTAATTAAACTGGAAAATAATAACAGATCTTACAGGCGCCGCAAGGGAAGCACTGTCATTTATTTCCACTTCCTTCGCATATTGCTAAATATGTGAACTGAAATATTGCTAAACTTTGTTTATTTGGCTGAAATTGTCCATTTACTATGCAGAATTTAGCAATTGAAGAGGAATTATTTTTCCGAGATCTTTGAAGGATTAATTTTCAAACGCTTTAAGCGTTCCTAGCAGCATTTACTGAACTAATTTCTATTACTGAAACATGCATCAGATATCAAGCTCATGGACTTTCTCAGTCTTTTCTTTATTAACTTTTCACTTAAACTAAACAAATGCGGGCAAATAAACCAAAATCGGTGAAGTCTTTTTAAAGCACAAAAATACTTTACACACATAAAGCTAAAAAATTCGTCTTGAAATTTTGTATCGCTTGCATGCTGCTTTATTACATATAGGGTTTGCGTTAGCAGTAATATTGCACAAAATATTTAAATTTAAACTCCCGTGATGACCGTTAGAAGAGGCAATTTTAATGGTAAATCGCTTGAAAAGGTTTACACAATCTAATCACACATTCTTCTTTAACTAAACAAAAGTATAAATTACTTTACTATAAAATTTCTTGTCTGTAAAATTAATAATACGTTCTTGTCGAGTCAGTGGTGAAAACTTGGAAGGCGAGTCAGTGATGTTTTACACATAAGTGTGAACATTTCAAATTACTTAAAAATTTTCTTCTCTAATCGCACAAGAATTTTAAACAGATAAGCGTAATGCAAAAGTAATATAACTTCGTATGGCAAGCTTTTTGTGAACAAACTTTAAAATTCCATTTTCTTGTCCTTTAAAAACAACATTAAAGACTTTTAGAATGGAATGCGTCTTCGGAACTATAGAGCCAGTGTGTTTCAAAGCCAGGCTGTAAAACGTATTCATTCGTTCTGAAAGCAAAAGTGGTGGAACTGAAAACTTTTCAAATTAAGCATTTTGATCAAAACAGCCAGTTGAGCTCATATTTATTGATGTTTTAAAATCAAATGTCAATCAAGGAGGCAATTAACTATTCTAGCATTGTAACTGGTAAATAAAACCTTTGTTACTTTTATCCGTAAACACATTAAGTCTAAAAACAAATCAACGTTTTTTCAACAAAGATGAAGTGTCTTCGTATAATTTTTACCCAACGATATAATAAATGATTTATTTTTTATTCACAAAAAACTAGTTACATTTTTTGTTCCTCAAACGTTTCAGAAATAATAATTATTATTTCCAAAGTTACTTGACTAACCGCTAGCGACAAATTAACCAGCTATATAATAATTAATGACACGCATGATCAAATTCAGATAAATTTCTCGTCAGGCAGCTAATGTAACATGATACAGTTGGTAATTAACAGCATTTGCTTAGTGGAATAATTCAATGTCTTGCTAACTGCCAACCATATCTGTTATGCAGGGCTTCCATTTAATGCGGAATTACAGTTTGTTAAACGTTTTAAATTCTGGCGCAAACAAGAATCCTGTAATTAGAGTGTAACGTCAGCGATGCGTTTGGGATGCTTTTATTGGGATCTAATGATGGACATTATCCACAGATGATTGCATTTTCGGGGGAAATTAAGCAGAGGAATTTTAATGCCTTCTGAATTCTAGTATTTTTGCACGGTGTTATGCGAGTTGCATTGAGTCTTTCAGACTTATATGTCAGTTATTTCAACTCAAAAACGATATAATTTTCAGCCTTTGAAACAAAATCGACTATTCTTTTGCTAGAAAGATTTGGAGCGATGCATGATGTGTTCTTCTCTTTCGTGTCGTGTTGTGTCATCTTGTACCGTATTATCATATTGTGTTGCACCTTGTCGCATTCTGTTATGATTGTGATACAATTTGATGCATTTTCCGCACTGCCTAGTATTTCATTACAGTTTGTGATGCAGTGTGACGCAGTGTGAAGACACTGGCCACTATTCCTCAGCTAAAATGTTTATCACTGTTGGTACAAGCCTACAATTTCAACATAAAACTTTGAAGGAAAGGAAGTGTGAAAAAGTCAGAATACAGTATAGAATTCAACCAGTGACTTCTGCTTACAAGGCAGGCGCCTTAAACCACTAGGCCGTTATATTCTCCAGTGACGAAGGAAGTCCAAAGCTCATCTCTTATAATTGGTCCATCAAATTTAGCATTTCCAATGTTAGATTGTTCAAAATAGAGCGGTTGTAACTAGTTATAATATTTTTTATTGAATTAATTACCCCGAAAACTTCATACTCAAAATTTTGCGTAAATTACAAGTAATCACAATGAAAAAATAATCTAATTAGAAAAAATCACTCTAGTGTGAGCGATTTAACATTATAAATGCTGGATTTTGTTAGCCAGCTATAAAGAATGAACTTTGGACTGTCCTGATGACTGAAGAATATGATGGTCTAATGGCTGAGGCGTCTGCCTTGTGACCAGAGTGCATTCCAACTTCCTCACATTTCCCATCTTTCAAGTTTTTATCAAAATGTACCACATTAATGATAATCTTAAAATTAAAACAAACTTATCCTATTTTCAGAATTTATTCATATGTGTGCTGTAGTGACATTTAACCAAGAATAATCTGCTGGCATAACCTTCCTCGGTTAATTGACTAAACTTTGCTGCAATTTTTAATGATAATACTGCCTTTCAGTATAAGCAAAGAGAGATTCCCAGTGTGATTAGGGAATTAGGTACACTTGCACACAACAAGTTTTTTCCCTTCTCCTGGCGTCGCTCTTAATCAAATGCTACCCTTCTTAAAAGATGCGGTAAACATCATGTTAAACTTCGGAGTCTCAAACGGCATCTTAAGCTTCAACTTCTTAAATCGTCGTCTTAAACAGCGTCTTAAACTTCAACTTTAACTATTTTGGACGATCTAATTAATGCTACATGCAAAGCGAAGTCGCAAAAAACCGACTACGTCAAAAGTTGAACGAGGAGGGAGCGTGTGAAAGGATTATGGGATCAAACTTCATGGAGGGCTGATCCAAACTTCAGGACAGGGCGGATTCATTAATATGCTTTTCTACACAACTTACTATCACGGATTGTAATCGCCCAATTTCTGTCTTCGCTTCCGGTGTGTCAAGCTGTTAAGTGTGCTCCTCTAACACTTTCTGTTTAACAACCACGGCAAAGTGTAAAAAGTTAATAATTAGTCAATTTTGGACCCAACGTTTTAGAGAGAGAAAGATGACGTAAGACAACTTGAATTCTTTCTCCGCAAACGATACTTTCGGCGCAAACTGAGTTGTTTTTAACACTTGGCTGCAATTAATTACTCCCATCAAGCTAATGACATTGGTAACTACTGATACTAGGAGGGAATAATGTTGCGATTCAAACAGTTGAAACAGCGACGTCAAAACAATAACAAAACCGATACATCAGTTCTGTCAGATTTCACTTTGTAAAAGTTTATTGTTTTAACTGAAAATCACTGAACAAAGATCTCCGCTTATCGCAGCTACTTGCTACATGTTGTTTTAATGCGATCTTATTGGAGTCGTACTTCAGACACAATAGAATGTACCTAAATGGTACGTTTTTTAAGGGGAAGAAAGGCGAATTTTAAAGTATGTCTCAAAAAGCTTTCCATACAGAGTTATATTACATAGCATTACGCTTGCCTGTTTGAAAGACATATATAATTGGAAAAGAAAATTCTAAATAATTTCAAATTGCTGATAAAGCGACACTGCATCGCCATTCCATTGTACACCACTGGCTCACCAAAACCACATTATTTATCTTATTGATAAAATAAAATAATTTATACTTTTGTTTAACTAGTAAAGCGTGCGCTACGTATGTTATAATTACTTTCTCAAACTTTACACAATGTTATCTAATGACTTACCCATAAGATAATTTGATATACATTTATAAAAACGTAAGTACATTTATAATTATACTTATTTATACTCATGTGTAATTCTTGTAATTCATAGATTCTTATCTTTCTTCGCTAACATATTACAATGAGGACAACATCTCGAAAACTAGTAGAAAGCTAACTCTCAATTGAACATCTTGAAACTGGTAGAAAACTAAGTCTCAGTGGCAGTATCTAAAAACTGGTAGCAATCTAGTAACCATGCGCTATTACATGTTAAGACAAAGGAAAAGAACAAGCAGTTAAGACACACAGCAGCCATTTTGCAAAACAGGTGCGAGTCAATAATTAATCTACTGGTTGCATGCTAATAGTTTATTAATAACATGAATAATTATTTTTCCAGCCTCCTTACTGAAAAACTTGTTAGAAGGACGGGCGCATGTTCGCGTTCAAAAAACTCATTAATCATTTCGGCAGTATGTTACTAATTACGTAAGAGGAAGAGCGTAAGGAATCTGACTACAACCACTTGCGCAGTGAGTCAGAAAACTGATTTAGAAACTCGCTTAAAAAACAGGAGGAAATTGAGAACAGCGGCGTAACTGAAAGCTTCCCGGCGTCACTCGGTGCATCTACTGAATAATTTTTCACAGACGT
The DNA here is from genome assembly GCA_030141605.1 of Tubiluchus corallicola. Lineage (NCBI taxonomy): Eukaryota > Metazoa > Priapulida > Priapulimorpha > Priapulimorphida > Tubiluchidae > Tubiluchus > Tubiluchus corallicola. Next base: position 37,750 of record JAQGDQ010000103.1, on the reverse strand, counting down.
GTAGAATGAAAGGATATAATAAGTAGTGAATAAGCCTCACGTAGAAAACCTGAAATTACTGAATTGATGCGGCAAACGGCTTTGCTTTACATGTCAGTGTCGGCTATAGTTAAGACGCGTTGCTGTGTACCCTTTGACCTATAGCAACTGCGCGTGCGCACAACGAAACTGCGAAAAGGCTTATTAATTAGAGATAAAGTCTAAACAGGGAACTTGGGCGATTATTAATTTTGTTAACTGTAAAAACTCAAAATGTTGTGCCTTTTAATTGTTGTTGTTTTGACGTTTTTTGTCATCCTGAATATCACTAAATTTATTGACCTCTGTGACTTTCCATGACCTCACAGATTTGACTGTTTGTTAATTCGCAGTGTTTTTGAGAAATAACGTTCGTTGCGACAGATTATTTTTTCTTTCACTACATATATGTTTTTGTATGTCAAAATCTAATTAATCTTGATATTGAGATCATATTAATTAATTAGCACCTTTTAGTCTGATTAATAGATACTGCCATGAATCAAGATAAAAAGTCACACATAAAAAAGTCATTGGGAAAAAGTCACAACAACAAAAAATATCCCTAACGCTAATCCTAAGCGTAACCCTAACATTTTTTCACATATACATGTAATACCATTATACATCATCATACTATATGTACAAATCATATATTGCCAGTTAATAGCGGATTTAAAATATTTCCTTTTTATTACTTTAACTGTTTATGATACTTAAAAAGATTGAGACCGACTCTAATAGTTTTGCTTGGTTACTTGACTTTTTTTGACCACCATAAATTAATCTGATTTTTTTCCCTGTGACTTTTTCCTAGCCAAATTTGCGGGTTTTTTCTGTGACTTTGTTCCCAGCCATGACTGGCACAGGATTAGCTCCACATGGGGAAAACCAAACGACTTTCTTAGCTTAGTCTTAGTTAAAGGAAAGGCTAAGCCTTCTAGGGGGTTAGGCTTTTTTCAATGGTCGCGAAAAATATTAGAAGGATTTGGTAATAAAAATTGCAATAAAAGCCTCCAGTAGCTAGTGAAATCACTTCATGCTTGGGTACTCCCATTTTCAATGCCCATTCTTCTTCCAATGACGTAGCGTACTGTCAATCAGCATCAAAAATGTAAGTTTTTACAAAAAATAGACAGCTAATTTTGTAATATTCCTGCGTGAACATTAGGTAAGCTGCAGAAGTTTGAATTAGTTTAACCAGCGCGCTTACGAAAAGTCACGAAGTCTCCCCATTCACGCCATAATTTTCAAGTGAGTGGCGGCATCCACCATGCCTGAAAATTTCCACTCAGAGATAGTTTATTTTAAATTTGTGCTTTATAGGCAGTTCTTTGCAAATTTCTTTGTTATATTTTTCTAATTTTAAGTGATAACAGTAAAATGAACCCAACATACTGAGGGACTTGTTCTTTCCTTTAATGAATGTACAACAGCGATTTTAAACATGTAGAGACTTTTTAAATAATTGCCATAAGTACGGCAAACTGGAATAGAAGATTGATAAAGCATTTTACTGTGTCCCATTAATTAGTTTACTAAAAGACTAAAAGCTAAACACACAAGAAGTGGTTTGTATTATTTACTGTTTTCTCAATTACCAACGAAGCCATCTGGATCTAGCAGTTCAGACATGGACATTTGTCATACGAGAACGTGCAATGTTAAACTGCTGTAGAACTAGAGGAAAGTGACTTCGAAAATTTGCTATAAGCGTCTGTATAAGTTTTTACAAGTTTCTGTAAGTGTATCGTTAAAAGATTTCATATTAGAACACGGCATATTTGCAGCATGTCATACCCTGACCGATTAGCATTTTTAAATCTTGAGCCACTTAAACTTCGTCGAATGCACTGTAGTTTGATTGTTTTAAAAACCTTTTCTCAAACACATTAATTAAGATCTGGAACAACTCTCTGAGTTTGTCGGCGGTGCCCCCCCCCCTTGGCCTGTGCTCAGAGTAGCAAACTTTTTAAAAAACGTTCAAAGATGTAAATCTTAATAATTATTTATCTCTTAACAGGTATATGTAGGTAGCCTTGTCTCTTTGTGCTTTTAACCATAATCTTTTAGCTAGCCTTTTTTTCTGTAAAACTGTATATCTGTGCTTTATATACACGTTTTATTCTGCTTTCACATTTTATACTTTCTTGTAAATATTTTTGTTTGAAATAAAGATTACTTGTTAAATAAATTAGTAAAATATACGTCATTTGTAATTGTTTTCAAACTTATCATTCATTGTAACGTGATAGGATTGACAATATAGTATAAAACCAAAGAATGAAAGTAGCTGTAAAAAAGAAGAAGAATGAAGAAAAATAAGTAAAGATAAGTTAATTCATTTTGGTACTTTTGAGTGTGCCTGGTTGCCACCTCTTTGCACTTTGCACTACGAGAGAGCTCTCTTGAGACTTGTCATTATAATATTTATTGAGGAGCTCTCGCCGTAGCCTCGTCAACCGAACAGAAAGTGCTGGTACTTTCTATTCAGCTAACGAGGCCCGCTAGGGTGAAAGCTCCTGAATAAATATTATAATCATTGAGACTATAAAGGGCGTTACGTTTTTTCGGCTAATCATTAACGTTGGTTGAAAACAAAATCAGAAAAACTTTGTGTTCGTATCTCGTGTATAGATAATATTCCAAAAACACTTGAAGGGGAAGAAAAGAGAATTTTAAAATATTTGCACAAAGTTATATTGCCTAGCATTAGGCTTAACTGTTTAAAAGACTTATGTAATTGAAAAAGAAAATCTTTTTGCTTTTCGCTAAAACGTCACTGTCTCACTATCCCACAATGCACCACTAGCTCATCAAAAACACGTTGATCTATTTAAACTTTTGTTTACTTAGCGAAAAGTGTGCTACGAATGTTCTGATTATTTTTTCAAACTTTACACAATCTTATCTAAACTTGTTTCAAACCGCCTAAAGTGGTTAAAGTGGCTACGCCTAACGGTTATCAGAATTCAATTTACAAGTTCTTTTACAGCGCTACTACTAACGTAAGCTTTGTGCAGTATACAATAAGACTGCATGTATTTTGTATCTACGCGTGCTCCTCGTGAGGAATTATGACATTACGTTTAGTAACATTATTAATTGTAATTTGTATATGAGAAATACAGTATAACTTAATTTAGACATGGTTATGCAGTACAAAACTCGCAAACTAGCTGCAGATAACCGGACGCGCGGAAAAAAACCGCGCGGTTTCACTGCGAAATGAACTTTCATGCTTCGTGGGATTTCAAGAAAAATCGGAAATTTTCTGAAAACTTTCGGACGACAATTCCGTGCGTCATTTTTCTTGCGTCTTCATTGTGAAATGGGCCTTCAGCTTCTTTTTGTTCGGGCAATAATATGAAAGCAAAACTTACAGAAAAATTTTACCGCATAAAGTTCGTTAGCGTCGACTTTTGTGAGATGCGTGTGCTATTTTTTAATTCTTTTGGAGTCCCTCGGAAGTCTTTTGGAAGAATTCTAACTTTTTTCAAATCAAATATAACCTACATTTTACAACACAACCAGAGGGTACAAAAGGCATAAGTTGGAAACGCTTAGAGCTTGTTAGTGGAATGCATTACATGCATTTGTAGGTGATTTGAAACTGAATAGGCCTTCAGAATAACTCATGTTTATGCACGCCCACGTGTGCTGTGTTTTCCCTTCGAAATCTCGATGTAATTGTTAGTTGAAAAAACAACCTGAGAATCAAATGTTCGGCTCAATGCGTCAATCAGTAGATCGATGTAGGTCTATACCGATTCCAGATTGTTTGTAGCGAGGTAAGTAATTTTATTTTTGACTATATGGCCTATGCCTGAAAATATGCTTGATTGAACATGTAGGTTATATTTGAAAATTACTTTAATAAAGTAATGCCTCTTGAAAAAATGTTAATTACGTGTAAAGCTTTTACACAATGCCGTTTTCATTTCTTATGCCGTCATAATTTTGCAATACGTTGTATTATTGTGTCTCTTGTTTTAATTTTTTATTTTGTTGTGTTGTTGTTGTGTGGTGCTGTGTTGTGTTGTGTTTTGCTGTCTTGTGTTGTGTTGTGTTTGTGTTGTGTTGCATTGCGTTGTGTGGTGTGGTGCGGTGTGGTGGGGGTTTTGATGTGGGTTGGTGTGGTATGGTGTGGTGGGTTGGGGTGGGGTGGGGTTTAGTGGTGTGGGGTGAGGTGTGGTGTGGTGTGGTGTGGTGTGGTGTGATGTGATGTGATGTGATGTGATGTGGTGTGGTGTGGTGTGGTGTGGTGTGGTGTGGTGTGGTGTGGTGTGGTGTGGAGTGGAGTGGTGTGCTGTGGTGTGGTGTGGTGTAGTTTGGTGTGGTCTGGTGTGGTGTGGTGTGGTCAGGTGAGGTGTGGTGTGGTGTGGTGTGGTGTGGTGTCGTGTGGCATGGCATGGTGTGGTGTGGTGTGATAATGTGGGTTGGTGTGCTGTAGTGTGGTGTGGTGTGGTGTGGCATGGCATGGCGTGGTGTGGTATGGTGTGGCAATGTGGGTTGGTGTGATGTGGTGTGGTGTGGTGTGGTGGGGTGGGGTGTGGTGGGGTGGTGTGGTGTGTGGTGTGGTGTGGTGGGGTGGGGTGTGATGTAGTGGGTGTGATGTAATGTGGTGTGGTGTGGCATGCTGTGGTGTGGTGTGGCAATGTGGGTTGGTGTGATGTGGTGTGGTGTGGTTTGGTGTAGTGTGGTGTGATGTGGTGTGGTGTGGTGTGGTGTGGCATGCTGTGGTGTGGTGTGGCAATGTGGGTTGGTGTGATATGGTGTGGTGTGGTGTGGTATGGTTTGGTATGGTGTGGTGTGGTGTGGTATGGTGATGTGTGTGGTGTGGTGTGGTGGGTGTGGTGATGTGGTGTGGTGTGTGTGGTGATGTGGGTTGGTGTGGTAGGTATTGTGATATGAGTTGGTGTGGTGCTGCGTGGTGTGGTATGATGTGTTGGGGTGTGTGGTGTGGCGTGGTGTGGTGTGGTGTGGTGTGGTGTGGTGTGGTGTGGTGTGGTATGGTAATGTGGATTAGTGTGATAGGGTGCAGTGTAGTGTTGTGTGGTGTGATATGGTGTGGTGCGATTGGTGGGTGTGGTGATGTGATGTGGTGTGGTGTTGTGTTGTATGGTGTGGTGTGATGTGGTGATGTGGGTTGGTGTGATGTGGTGTGATGTAGTGTAGTGTGATGTGGTGTGGTGTGGTGTGGTGGTGCAGTGTGGTGCAGTGCAGTGTGATGTGATGTTGAGCTGTGTGGTATGGTGTGATGTGGTGTGGTGTGGTTGAAACAGGTTTTAAAACAGGAAACCATTGGAATTGCCAAATATGGAAAAACTGAACGCTCATAGTGCTAGAGTTTAGTCTTAGACAGTTGGGTTAAAAATATTGGAAACGTGTTAATGGATTAATAACTTGTATCGCCGTTAATTTCATATTTAAATGTATCATTTGGCGCAAAATATGTGCCAAAGTTTCGATCAGGATAGTATGAGAAGAAAATAGCGAAACCAATTGAATATTGAATTATCACACTGGTGGTGCAAACGATTACGTATAAACGATAAAATTTTAGCTAATTCGCTTTGATTTTTCCAAAGAGTCAGAAATTTTAAAACAAAAAATAAAAAAAAAGTAAATGACTATTGCTATATCAAGTGCTCTTTTTTATGTCCACGATTTTCACTGCTCACTAGACGGAAGTATTTCTTTCAACAGTTGGTACAGTTTCTCACTTCTTTAAGGTGTATTCGGTTCCAAAACTCAACAATTTTTGCCTTTAGTTAGTGTAGTGTGGTGTGAAATTTCAACTTTGTAGAGCACTCGCTTTCTACTATTATTGTAGTCTAAAGTTCGGCACGTTTTTTGCGCCACGTGATATAACTAATAAACAAACGGGATTTAAACGTCCTGGTTATGGATCCGCCCCAAATGGCCTAGCGGGTGGATCCAAATTAGCTGCGCTCAATTACCAAAATAGAATGAACACGAGTTGCTTCTCTGGTTACATGTTTACATTTCGCTAGCCCTTTAATGAATCAGTGAAAGTGTATAAGGCTAGTGTAATGAAGCCACATTTATTACTCGTATAACACGCAAAAAATAGAAAATTTATGGCTGCTGGGAGTTTTTTCTCTGTGAGTATTTCTCGCTGCGCCCAAGCGTTGATGATACAATCGCTCTCGAGTAGAGAGTGCGGAGCAATTTGTTAAAACAAAAAAGGTGGCTTGCTTAATTTCAAGTAGGACCAGTCTGTCAGCTTTGCAACAAATATTCTCGCTTGTAAAAACTTGCTCTGATTAATTGACCTTCTTACGTGCAAAATTCAGTGAAAAATTGTTAAGTATGAAAGGAAAGAACAAGTCACTTTTAAAGAATAGTTAACTTAGAGTTAAATATAAAATAAAATATTATAAAATATAATAAAAATAAATAGAATAAAATAGAAATATTTTAGTTAAATTTAGAAAAATGTGAAATAGAAATTTGCAGAGAAATGCCTCTGAAGCATAAATCTACGATACACTGCCTCTGAATAGAAACTTTCACACATGATGGTTGCCGCCATTCACTTGAAAATCATGACGTAAGTGGGAGACTTCGTGGCTTTTCGTAAGCGCACGCTGCTTAAACTAATTCAGATTTCTGTGGCTTATCTAATGCTCGTTCAAAAATAGTACAAAATTGGCTATCTTTTTTTTGTAAAAACTTATACTTTTGACGAAGATTGACAGTGCGGGTAGCGCTCAAACATGAAGTGATCGCGACTTTGAAGTGATTTTGCTAATTACACGAGGTGCTTATTGCAGTTTTATTACTAAATCTTTCTAACATCTTTCGCGAACATTGAAACAAGCCTGACTTTCTCGAAAGCTTTAACATTATTGAGTAAAAAAGAGAGTATTAACATAGAGCAATTTGGAAAGTTTTAGGCACGAAAGGGAGGGCGATTGGTAAGAGATTTACTGTCTTAAATGAATACACAGGGCCAAAAACTAAAGTAGTTATTTGCTAGATTGACACTTTTCCAGGTTTTCCTGTATTCCTGTGTAAAAGCTGGTAAGGTTCCACTTATATCTGCTGCAGATACTGTTCACAAGATTATATTTAGGTGTTACACACAGGACTTTGGTACAAAGACGTGCATCCGACTTCACAACAATAAGCCCTTTCACAGTATCGTTATGCGCACGCGCAGTTGCTGTAGGCCAAAGGTTAAGTGTACCACAGCAACGCGTCTTAACTACAACCTTCACGTCACATGTGCATTTTGCATTAGATTATGCGTTAGTTATGCATTAGTCAGTGAATGGAGTGATTTACTAGCAGGATCTTGCTTGTGAACAAGAAAAAAACGAACTTGGTAAAGTTCTAGCCAGCTGTTAAAACTGTAACTATTATTATAGCTTGGGCTTTGTGAAGTGTACGCAAGGGCGTTCTCTGGTACACTTAACCGTTGACCTTTTCACAATCATCGTCAATCTCTAGAACTGCGATAAGGCTTATTTTTTAATATTGTTTTGTACAACATCTATTCTGAACAAAAGCTGTCTTTGTTTAACGTGCAACTCGGATATCCGCATCATTTTTGTAAATAAATGTAATACTTATGCATCTAATAAGTAAGTGTGTAAATAGGCAAGGATTTTTTACTTCAGAACTAGTTCGTAAAACAAATGGCTTTTTAAGTAGGACCGTTTTGTCCATGAAACGTTTACGATTCAATAGAATTTTTTAGATAAACATGTACACATAAACAATCCGCCGCATAAAACCAATACAATAAATTAATATATATATAATAAATTACAATAAATTACCATCATCAAAACCAACATTCTGCCAAAGCCTGTTAAAAACAGCAAAATTTTAAAAAATAATTAAAAAGTCAAAGACTATAAATTTAAATTCAAAGAACTTGCTGCACATGCTGCACATGCTGCACTTGCTGAACTTGCTGAAATGGAAATTATAACTAAAAACAAACTAAATTCTAAAGTAAAACGACAGTGCTATCAAACTGAAAACAAAATGTCAACATATAAATAATGTTTATAACTTTTTAAACGTGGTAGGTATGGCGCCTATTATAAATCTATTTTCCTCTAACACGAAAATTTCAGTAGGAGCTAGGAACAGTAATGTACAAATTTAAAGAAAACCGGACCCAATCCTAAACTGTAGGTCAAAACAATCTACTCTTTAAGATATTGAAAGGGAACATACTATTTTTTCAAGAATGACTTACGTGCAAGAATTATTACCACACAAAAGTAATCTGGTGTTCCCGCTGCTAGTTATTCGCTGTTACATCCGTTTCGCCATTCGTTAGTAAGTCACTAGCGCCTGCATTTCGCAGACTTGTTACACAAAAACAGGTAATATACCTCACACTTCAGAGGTCTTCGTTTGTGACGTCCTGCACACGTTTAAGAACTCATGCGTGAGCACAGCGGTAAAATTAAAATTTCAATTTTTATCTTAAAATTTGCCGAGTTTTTATATATTACACTGAATGTTGTACATTAGCACTGTACTTCAATTTTCGCTTTCGCAGACACGTTCAACATGCTCGTGGAATGCTTGCGCTGTTAAAAACTATGTTCGCTTGTGACGTCATTACTAGCTGGGCCCTACCCTCCCCCGTTAATTAAGTTATACGCGTTAAAATGTATACATTTTACCATGCTTCAAAATGTCATAGGATATGAAAAATCATCCTGTTTCGCTTTAAGTTCAAATCTACATTTAAGTCACTGGACGTTGCCTTCAACCAAGGCAGTGGCTTCATTTATTTGCTTTAGCAGAACTCTGGCACGCAGCTGGCGGCTTTACGAGGTCTTACGTTGCGTTTCTAACACCCTTCTTGGTTTCACGAGGTCACAGCAAAACAGAAGTTTAGACAACATCAAACGGCTTGTCAATCTAGAGGAGATCGCGTGTCCAACTTTTATAACCGCCAACCAGATTAAAATGGGGCAAAAAACGTGAAATAGTGGTTAATAATGCAATTGAATAGCGTTAGTGTACATCTTAAATTACAAGAAAAACCCTTCACTTACATAAAACTTTAAAAATTCTTCTTGAAATTTTGTATGACCTGCATGCGGTCTTATTGCGCACAGAGCTTGCGTTAGCGTAACTTGAAAATTTAGGCTAAAGTTTACAATTTGTAATAATTCCCACACACAATAAATCAGTTCGTGAAGCTGATTAGGGTTAGGGTTAAGGTTAGGGTTAAGATGTCGGTTAACGTAATGGTTAGGTTGGGTTAAGGCTAACTGTCATTGAGTATTTAAATTGTGTGGGAACTGCAAACTCTTTCCAATATTGAAACTCACGCAATGACCGTTAGACGCAGTCATTTTAACAGTAAGTTGTTTGGAATAAGTTTAGATAACATTCTGTGAAGTAACCACATTCGTAGCACTAACCAAGCAAAGGTTTCCATCACTTTATCCTGTCAATAACAATAATAATGTGTTTTTGGTGAGCCTGTGGTGCACACTGGGGTAGTAATACAATGCCATTTTGCGAGGTGGCGCGAACATCTGAAATTATTAAGAATTTTCCTTTCCAATTACACAAGTCTTACAATAATATAATAAAAGTAATATAACTTTGCCTGGAAAGTTTTTTTGGCATGTTTTAAGAGTCCCTTTTCTTTCCCTTCAGTAAATTGTCATTCAAACAGACGTATAATTTTTCTTTATATTTAAGAGTATATTTATGTTTATGTATGTAAACACCCATATGTTCAAGAGTACCTTCTTTAACTGCACTTTTAACCCAATATACATGTGATTATTTGTGTATTTTCTCAGAGCGGTACTAACATAATACAGATTTACCTATGACTACACAAAACACAGGCTGCACTATCTTAGCGCCAGAAATTTTTCCATTACATTTTCATAAATACATACAATACAAAAAAGCGAGACTTACATGCAATTTCAATTTATAAACATAGTGAAATTGCAGACAAATAAAACAATTATTGATAAAGCAAATATTATAAAATCGCTCCTGTTAACTATTTTAGTTATTTAAATGAAGAATTTCATAATTAGTATTTAAAATAGATTGTCACTCATCTGGCCTCATTTGTAATGATATGATCATTACATAGTAGTATTGTTCATCATGTCTTAAGAACGTTTTTCAACATAATCAATAAATGTCTTAATTACTTCTAAATCAATACTTCCCGTCAAGAAGAAAATTTTTCAGCATTGCTCATAACGGAAAAATTCTGGTATAATTGCATTGATGTGATTATATAATTTCCAAAAGCTGTTTTACAATAATAACAAAAAATTGTTGCTGCCGTTTGTTGTGTTGTGGTGATGTCGTCGTCGTCGCTGCCATCACTATTATTAATAACGTAAAAACAGAAGAAACTATTCATTTTTGCCTCATTTAACTAAAATGTTTTTACAGGGTGCAACAAAACTCTGTGGGCAAATCCGTACCGGGAGATGATAAAAATTCCACGGCCAGACGAATACAGGAAAGGATCCTCCGTCTACTGTACGTACGACTTTCTAATAGACCCTGCAATAGAAGGCCACATAATCGCGATAGAAATGAATAAGATGAAAATTGGCCAGTTTATCAACGACCGTTGCGAAGGCGGTTATTTGCAGATCATCGACGGATACTACAGCAAAAATCAGTCGAATCGTGACGCACCCGGATACTTCTGCGGCAATCCGCAAAGAACCCACTTCTTCTACTCCGAGACGAATTCCGTCAGATTAGTTTTATCGATTGACAGATTCGAACATAGGACGTACATTGAACTTGGATATCTGACCTACACCAAAAAGCAAGCAGAGGAAAGATACGGTCGATTTGGTCTTGGCAAAAGAGGTGATCTGGTGCCTGGGACGTATTGCAATAAACATTTTTTAAACTGCGATTCGGCAAGAGATTGTCTGGTGTTGTCGCCAGGATTTCCGGGCATTTATCCTCGGAATTTATCCTGCGTGTACCATCTTGAGTGGGGTGGTATGGACAACCAAGTGCGGATCACCAGCAAACGTGAGGACTTCAATTTCGTCGTTGGAGGACCTCCGTGTGACGATGCCTACTTCTGTGATACCCGCGAAGTGCTTACCCGCGATAACTGCAGTGGAAGAGATTACGTCCGCCTGTACGACGGACCTGACAACTCTTCTGAGGTCATCGCCACTTTCTGCGGAAAGGGCACTGTGCCAGACATAGTGTCCAGTGGGAAACACATGTTAATTGAATTTGCCACAATGGAGTCTGGTCGTTTTCTCCACAATGGGTTCGAATTTGTGTCAAAATTTGTGCCAAATTTTTACAGAGTGCCTAGCTCGAGAATAGTAAACAGAAAATGTGACTGGGTGTTCTATGGAAGACTTATTCAAAGTGGTCAACTAAACAGTGTTGATCACTGGTACCGACCGAATACCATTTGCAGGTTTCGGTTTGAAGGTCTACCAAATCAGAGAGTTCTCATTTACTTTACTTCTTTTGACACTGTCTATGATAATATCTGCAAGACTAATCTAACGCTATATGATTCAAAAGAAGCAGACCAGTACAAATTGGTGTCAACTTTTTGTGGCTATCAAAGACCAAATCTGTGTCCACAAGAGCCACAGTATGGCGAGAAGCAAGGATGTCGTCCAGACCAAAGATACGTGTCATCTGGTCCAGATTACTATCTAGTATTCCATGGCACTGAAGGGTCGCTGACTGGAGACGAGTTCGAATACAAGATTATGTATGAGTTTATTAATATTTCACAAGCTGGATCACCAGCTACCGATGCTGGATGTAATGTAGATTTCTACAGTTGGACAGAATCATCCAATAATTTTTCCTCACCCGTCAATCCGTTATTATTTGGACCTGGTGGCAACATAAATTTGACTTGCATTTACAGTTTTCGAGGTCTGAGTTTTGAGAAAGTGCGAATAATTATTTATCAACTCCATCTTCGCAATTCTAAAGGTTGCAATAAAACTCTACATGGGTCGTGTGTCCACCCAACACACAGCAGAAAGACGGTTAACTCTCTTCAAATATACGATGGAATTACTGACATGAAAGTGTGTCTATGTAACTCTCAGGAAGAACAATATCCATTCGTTTACACTTCCCTGACTAGTAAAGTGACTCTTAATTTCAATGTGAATAGAATAAAGGTTAGAGAACATTCTGATGTGTATAATTTTACTGCTAGATATGAATTCATACGATTTGACTGCGGAAAGTTAAATCTTCGAGGTAACCAAGGGTTACTTCTGTCCCCTAATATTACAGACAGAATAAGGTGCGTGTGGACAATTACTGCCTCCACCGGAAAACATCTTTACCTTCGCTTCCTAGACTTTTACTTTGAGAAAAGCTGTGAGACGAACAAACTGAGTTTTTACGCCCCGGAAGGAGTGGTGCCCTTTATGGAAGTCTGCAAGGACAACAGAACCATGCCAGAAATATTTTCCAACGGTTGGAACGAGCAAGAAGTGAAAAAAGAAACGGGGAAGATTATCATTGAATTGGTAGCTGATGATCCCAATGGAAGGTTCCATATTCTTTGGTCAGAGATCTACAAGCGTTACAACCGCAAGAAAGAGCGCAACTATAAAGTTACCGATCATGGATGCGAATTTCCGTGTCCCGATGGGAAAACTTGCATTTCACAAAGTCTAGTCTGTAACGGCATTAGAAATTGTCCAGCAACAAGGGCCGTAGAGATGTCCTGGACAAGTGCTGATGATCTAGATAAATTTCTAGATGATGAAAGTGGCGGAGGCTGTGATACTGATCAAAGTTTACTTTATTTACTACTAGGTGCAGTGTCAGCTGTAGGACTTCTCTTTTTTGTTGTTACTATTTACTGTATTTATCGGTGTTGTAAATACGAGACAAAGGAACCGCGTTACCTGTACAGGTAGTACTATTTGTAGATATCATTATGTTCTGTAAGTATACGTAGTCGTGTGGAACAATGTTGAAATTAGATAAAAAAAAATTTGCACAACAGTATTAAACAAACAGCAAACATCCTAACTGTAATTTTTCTTGTTTCAAGATGAGTGACCGTAGAAAAACTAAGCATTTCCTCAGCCAGTTATTTTTAAATAATCAATCTACAAGGTTAATTTATACACAAATAACAGTACCTTGGTGAAAAACACTGTAATGAAGCCAGTTTTCAGGATCTTCATGACTGTTAAAATTTTGGTATATTTTACTTTAATCTTGAACCTTTATCTAGCGACATTTTCAAAGCTATGTTAGTCTATATAGAAAAACAATGTTGACGCAGTTTGTGCTCTCTTAAGCCCATTTCACAGGGAGGACGCAAGAAGAAATGATGCACGGAATTGCTGTAGGAAAATCATAAAATTTTCTGAAAATTTCCGATTTTTCTCGAAATCCTATGCAGCAAGAAAGTTTATTTCACAGTGAAACCGTGCGTTTTTTCCCCTGCGTTCCAGTTAGCTGTAGCTACTTTGTGAGTTTTATACTGTATAACCATGTCTAAATTCAGTTACACATATACAAAGTACAATTGATGATGTTAGTCAATATAATTTCATACCTGTTGATTTTTAATAAAGTTTAATAACCACTTCAAAAATCTGGAAATATTCATATATAAAATAAAAATATGCGTGTGTAGTTTTCTTTTTCACGAATATAGCCATCGATGTTGCATTAATAAAACATAAAATCGTCTGTCTGTTAAAAGAGAGATTAGATCTTAGAATTTTATGCCGAAATGTGTTGATTGTAGTTCCTCGGGAAAATGAAACATGCAGTATTTCTACCATGCAGCAAAATTTCTCACAAGGAGGACGCATAACTTTTAGCGAAGAACTGCATGAGGAATTTTGCTGCACGGCCTCACTGTGAAATGCGCCATAGAAAACAATTTTCCATTTTAATGAGGAATGTCGCAATTTCTCCTCGAGGCATTTTGCTGAGTGTCCTCATTGTGAAATGGGGGATTAACCAATACATGTGTAATTGTGAGTACAGTCACGATGATTTTCATAATGATTTACGTGCATACCTTTTCATGTCATAAAGAAAAAATTGCGTTGTTGTTCGAGTTTGAACTAGGATATCAGTATCAGACAAAATAGAACAAAACATTGGCATATTAAAATACGTAAACTATGAGCATGCTAAACTATCATTTTCTATTAACAGCATCACAATTTATAATAATACAATAAAGATAACATAAGTTAATCAAAAGGCTTCATCATCTTGTATATTTGATTATAATTGTCATAACAAGCTAGCTGTCGTTGTCATCCAGCTGTTAAAAAAAGTTGATTGAAGGACAATTCAATAATTAATAGTTGTTATTTGCTAATCCAACATGTGTAAAGTGTACCGAGTTTGCCCCACCTGGTGCAATCAGAACAAATAGATTTTATTACCTTCTTTTTACATCATTATACGAAATTTGACATCATAGCATTGAAACAGTTGAGCAATTTGATACTGAACGCCTTCCATGTGCAACGGAATACGATAGTATTCTAATTTCTAGTTTACCATTGCAATTCTCCTAGAGAGATTTATTAAAATTGCAATGATGGGAAAACCCAAAGTAAAAAACAAAAAAGCACACATCGTGCACCATGTTTTAATTCAAGAATGGGTAATGTCAGTTATACGTAGAAGCTCTTAATCAAACAAGTTCTCCTAGATCTGCCTTAGACCACTATAAGTTACAGATAATTATTAGTTCACTTTAGGTTTTTCTCAGCTATTTACTTTAATTATTTTGCAGAATCCTGTTTTATGCATAGGAAGTCATCTCGTCTGGATTTTCTTCAGACAAAAGACATGCAGATTGTACATCTTTTCTACAAAAAAATAAAAATGTTATTGATTATATTGCATCTCTGCCCTAATATTGATCTCCTTAATCATTATTGTTCGTTCCAACAATGTCCACACTTCGAAGACTTACCATTGTTCATTTCCAACAATGTGCATACCTCGAGGGCTTACATTGTTCATTTTAAGCGATGTCCACACCTCTCGAAGGCTTACCAATTTCCAACAATGTGCACACGACAGGAGACTCCCCAACGTTCATTTCTAACACAGTCCACACCTTGCAAGGCATACCATTGTTCAATTCCAACAATGTCCGCACCTCGGGAGGCTTACTATTGTTTATTTCCAACCATTTCCACACCCCGGGAGGCTTACCCTTATTCATTTCCAACAATGACCACATCTCAGAAGGCTTACTATTGCTCATTTCCAACAATGTCCGAACCCAGGTAGACTTACCATTGTTCATTTCTAACAATGCGCATACATCAGGAGGTTTACCATTGTTCATTTTTAGCAATGTCTACACCTCTAGAAGGCTTACCATTGTTGATTTCCAACAATGTGCACACCAGAGGAAATTCACGTTGTTCAATTCCAGCAATATCCACACCTTGGAAGGCATGCTATGCTTCAGTTCCAACAATTTCTACACTTCGGGAGGCATATCATTGTTTATTTCCAACAATGTCTACACCTTGGGAGGCTTGCCTTGTTTAATTCCAATAATGTTCACACCCCTGCAGGCCTACACAGTCATGTTCACAGCCAAAAGATGCTCATGATTGGAAACATCATTTATCTACCATCAAATATACGTTTTCTCATGAAGCTAACAGGTATTATAGAAGGCAAGATTGGCAATAATCCACCGTGCCCTCTATAAGTACCTTTTTCTTATTAAGCTAACGGATATTCTCAAAGACACGCTAAGCACAAGTTAAAGCTAAACCAGACCCAATCTTAAAATGTAGGTCAAGCAATCTACACTTTAAAATATTGAACGCAAACATACTATTTCTCAAAAAAGACTTACGTGAAAGAATTATTACCATACAAACACAATTTGACGTTCGCGCCACTAGTTCTTCGCTGTTACATGCATTTCGCCATTCGCTAGCTCGACGGGCACTAGCGCCTGCATTTCAGAAACGCATTGCACGAAAACGGGCGCTGTACCTCTCGGTTTAGATGTGTTGGTTTGTGACAAACTACACACGTTTGACAGCTCATGCGTGAATTTGGTAAATTTCGGTAAATTTGGAATTTGAGTTTTTATCTTAAAACTTGCCTAGTTTTAGTACAACATACTGAATATCTTACAGTAGCACTGTACTTCAATTTTCGCTTTTGCAAACACGTCAACACACTCGTTTAATATTTATGCTGCTGAAAATTATGCTAACTTGTGATGTCATCAATAGTTGGGCCCGCCCGCTGTTAATTAAGTTTTAAATCTATTATTTAATTATCACAAACGCCTATGCAATATTAATTGTGTTAAATTGTATACTTTTTATCGGACCGGAAAATCGGGTAGTGTATGAAAAATCATCATGACTTTCTTTAAGAAATAAGCTCACTCACGTTGGTGCGGGTTTGAAGCAGTTTTGATCCTGACCAAATGCCTCTGCCTCCTCTATGGTTTCCGGAAGCTTTGCTTTGTTTGTTTCCGGTAGAAAGAGGACGATGATAATGCAGACTAGGGACAAGCCACCGGTAATCAACATGGGTAAAGACTTGTGGACGTAAACCTAAAAGTATATGCAATTTAGTTTATTTTATAAAATCTTAAAATCAGCGATGTCTTAATAATTTGATATCTTTTCACAGTTTTGTTGCATGCACGCGCAGTTGGTGTAGGTCAAAGGTTAAGTGTACCACAGCAACGCATCTTAACTACAAACGTCACATGATGTGTAAATACAGTAAATCAGCCTGCCACATTAGTTCAGTAACTTCAATTGTTTTGCGTGGACTTTACTTAATTATGCATTAATGTGTGCTTAGAGTGATTTACTAGCAGGCGTTTGAATAGGAACAAGAACAAAATGAACTAGGTAAGGTTCTGGCTAGCTGTTAAAACTGTTGCTATTACAATAGCATTAGCTGCGAGGCGTTGTCAAGTGCATAATCTTTGATCTTTTCACAATCGTCATCAATCGCTGGAACTGTGAAAAGGCTTATTCTCTTGACATTTCTTGGTAAGAACCTTAAATCTTAGAAATAGTTTTTAACAGAATTTTCACACCCACGGTTTCCGCAAACACAGTGAAAACTCAAGCTAATCTCAACATCATTCTTCACTTTTGGATGTGCTTAGGCCTTTTCATATAACAGAAATTTCATCATCGTCATCATCGTCGTCGGCGTCGGCGTCGTCGTCGTCGTCATTATTGCATAAAATTATTAAAGCCGTCAATCTTATAATATTCATTAGACAGTGATGCATTTAAAATAATCTTGAAACATTATAATTTTGAGTACAACAAATACATTTGATTGATCTTAGACGATTAGTATTCAACTGCAGATAAAAGCTTTTAATTACTTGTTTTGAAATAAATTTTGAATTTTAGTTTTAGTAGGTAGCGGTACTAGTATCGTAAACACTCTGAGATGGTTTACTGGGCGTTGCGCAAATCATGTGTTACCGTAGAATGTGTCAAGCCCAGAATTATTAGTCTGTAACGTAGCATTCTTTGGACTTCGCAGCAAACAAAACTGCCTGAAAAACTCGCAATTTTACATCTTTTTCAAAAAAATATTTATAAAGAAATTTATTCGATTATTATTTACTGCTCACCAAAAAAATTATCTTTGGCGTGACAATGTGGATGAGTGAAGCTGCTACAGTGGCGACGCTCATAGATATGGAACGAATCGTGGTGGGAAAAAGTTCAGCGCTGTGCATGTAGACCACAGTGTAAGAAATAGTAACCATAGCTTTTGATAACAATGATAGCGTCACCAGTAACCAGTGCATCTCTAGAAAATGTTGAAAGACTGTTAAATTAATCAGCAATAGTTCCTAAGTTTAGTTTAGTTTGACCAATGAAATTGAAGCAAAAGTAAGACTAATATAAAAATTAAAACAAGACAAGTTTCCAGTAAATACATTTAAAAACATAGCATGTAAAATTGAGAAAACATGTTTATCAAACTGATTAAAGGCATTTAGATCCATATACACGCGATCTAAAATTTACGTGCCATTAATGATTAATAAAGCACGAGACTGTACTTTTTGTAAAAACTTTGAATCTTTCACAGTAAGTTTACTGTGGCAAAAACGTGTGGGCGCATTCCAACACTACTGCTTTGTAATATAGAATTGACTGGTTAACAATGGATTTCAACTTAGCTCTACTTGGAAAGATAAATGACCGAACAATTATAACCTTTAATTTGAAAAAAATATTAAACACAAAGAATTGAATTTACGCATTTCTAACTACCAGTGGACACGCAGATTACAAGACACTGCGTTTTGTCTTGAAAGGTTAAGGGGTTTCGTACTTAACACACAGCCGAAATGCAGCGTTAGACCTACTAGTTGGGTTTACTAGGCCACTTGTAACCAAGAAAACAGTTCCAAGCACAAGAGAGACGACTTCTGGTTTCCGGCGTCCAAAGCGCTGCATTAGAGGTCCGATGAAGAGATAGCAAGGCACCTCAACAACTCCTGAGATCAGAAATCCTACGTAGGGGTTTTTTGTAATGACAGGTGTTACATAAATCATACAGGTGTAGGTGATAGCATTTATAGCTCTGAAACAAATAATTAAAATAATATAAACTGTGGATTATTCTTAGAATCATCAAAGTCACTAGAATGATTGAATTCATTTATTTGATGAGGAAATGTAGTCTTTATAAATCTAGTTGCGTTAACCTCCGAAAACATTTCTTGTACAAAATATTTCTAAGTTACTCGCATGCGAAGTAACTCTTTGAAGAGGTCTGTTTCGTCGCGATGCCATTCCCGCTCCCGTTGTTCATTATTTTCGAAATTTTTATGAAAGATTCTATGACAACGAAAAATCGTGTTCTAAATGGCATATCCAGGCAGTTGGGTATAAAAAACTCAGTAAGTGCTTCGCATTCTAGTCTAGTTGCATAAAAATTTGTTGTCAAAAAATAAAAAACAAGTAAGAAATTAGAGAATATGACTGGAAAATGCAGTATTTCCTTAATCAGGGTCAAAAATTTTAAATCAGCAATCTGTGCGCTCTTCTAAAATTATTTATTTATTTTTCTATTGCTATTGCTATATTTAATCTTGATGATTCTAAAAGTTCATAATAGAGGACAGTAGCTAATTTTCTTTATCAATGATACATGCTCACGTGATTAGTTTACATCACATATAGAATTAAAATTAATATAATAATGGTAAATTCAGTTCACACATCAGTATAACTAAGACCAAAATATAATAAACACTAAATTTCTTGTCAATGATTTAATTTATAATGAACAACAAATTCATATTGCTAAGTAAATCATAGCCAGCTAAAACTATAATAAAAAGAAAATTTACCTTGCTAAGCAAATCATAATAAATCTGACTAGCAAACGCCGATGTCTGAATAGAGCTAGAAAACTGATCACTTGCTCTCTAAGTGCAGAATCTTTTTTCTGTGTTCCCACTGCGTCCTGAAATTAAAGGCCTACATAACCCCAACAGACACTGAAGTTTTTTTAAGGCATTATCGTGATTACACAAAGATTTTTATAGTTATTATTAAACAAAAGAGACTTATAAATTAAATAACTTACCTTTTCCGGCGAATTTCGAGCGCGCGCGCGTAAAGATCGCCATGTTTCCTGTCTTTGGTGAGAATGAGCGAGATGACGTACGAGGTAGGTACAGAAAGTGTCTTTCTCGTGACCCGTGACTTCGTGACTGTACTCATAACGTCATTCGTCTTGCGCAACGAAAAATGGCGGTTCTTCAAATTTAGTACTGTTAACAACGAATTGATAAAAAATCAAAAGTATAGTAAGAAGTTTTACAGTAAATTTATAATAAAATAAATTGAATATTCGTAATGAGAGTAGGATTTCAAGTTGTAAAAGCTTATATTATTATAGTGAGGTTTTAGTATGACTTTAAGATCAATAAACCTGATTGTCTTATCAATGGTCCTGGCCCAAAGAATTACTTGAAGTAGGGTAGTTTAAGGGTTCTTTAAGGGTACTCGACAGCGATATGCACATTCATTGGAAATGACAATGACAATGTGGTATTATTGGCGGAAATGACGACAATGACGACGACAGCGATGATTGGAAATGATGTTACGCTTGACTAAGCTGTACTTGAGTCATAGATGTAATATGGCTTGATTAGTGAACTAGTTGGGCAAATTAGGAAGACGGGGCACAGGAGAGCAAAAGAGAGAGTGTACAGATTAGCAGAACGCCATGGCGAGGAAATTTCTTGCTTTATTTTGTTAAAAGCTCTTGTTCTTTTTAAATCAGTTTTAATAAATGTGTTTTTAAACGAAGTTAGAAGTTTGTCAGCTCTACAAACTGTAACATACAGCGGTGGGATAAGCTACGTCTATTAGTTTTGAAACTTCGTCAGTAATAGTAATACGAGTAAGTCAGTAGCAATCAAGCAGCATGGCACAGGCGTCAAATATTGTGCATCCACCAGAATTTGATGGCACAAGCGATTTTTCAAGATTTATAAATCGTTTTCAGCGAGTTGCCGTAGCCAGTGATTGGAATGATGAAAAGAAATTCCAAGTACTGCCAGCATTGTTGGTTGGGCAGGCTGATAATGTTATGGACGGGTTAACTCGCCAAGATGGTGAAGTGCCAAATACGTATACGGAGTTAGTTGATGCACTTAAGCGAGTTTGTACCCCAGAGGAATCCCAGCGTTTATATCTGACTGAATTCAATCAGAGAAATTTGAAAGGGACGAAAGTGTGCATGCCTATGCCAATGAATTAACTCGCTTGTTTAAGTCAGCAAATCCTGAGATAACCGACAGAAATGTTATAGAGAGATTTTGTGTACAAAAATTTATTGAAGGCTTAAAACCAGAGTGGCGTACTAGATTTTATGATGCACATATCACTACACTGGAGGGAGCTATTGCCAAATTACATAAAATGCAAATTAGTCGTGAGGTTGTTGACAAACAGAGACAATCAATAAATGAGCGTGGGAGAGGCAACTATGTTCGTCGAATGACTTGTTTTAAATACCACAAAGAAGGGCATCGTGCAGCAGAGTGTCGTAATAAGTCATTAGCTAGAGATCATCGAGAGTCCGTGGTTGTGGAACGTAAACAACCGAGAGAAAAGTGTACTCGATGTACTCTCCCTGGTCATAAAGCAGATGTCTGCTACACCAAATGCAGAAAATGTCGTAGCGTGGGACACATAGCAGCAAATTGCTCAAAGATACGTAGTGAGTCAGCACAGTCAACAGCAGTAGGTGCCACCTTGAATAGACGATCTTGTCAAACAGAAAAAGAAAAGGCTTTATACATCTCATTAAGAATAGAAAATCGTAATATTTTTGCAGTTTTAGACAGCGGGGCTGAGAAGTCCTTGATTAGCAAATTACTTGTTGACGAGTTGAACTTGCCATGGAGACAAGATAAGAGTACAATTACAGTTCTCACGGCTAACAGAGAAATTTCTTTGCTGAGTTATGGCCTGATGGAACTAAAAGTGCCAGTAAGTGCAGACCTTGAAGTTGTGACACAGTGTATAGTTACCGAATGCAGTGATGAAATTATCCTTGGTATGGATTTTTTAGTTAGGGCAGAAGCCGTCATCGACTATAAACGAGGAATATGCACATTAGCTGGTCAGAACGTTACAACATACAGTGGTAAGGCAGTTGTGCGTTGTTCGCAAACTACAGTTATTCCACCTGAGTCAGAAATGGTTTTGCCGACATTGCCACCTATTGGAAACTTTGTAACACGGCGTACCCAAGTCACGTACATCGAGCCAGCTAGTGCACAACAGTTTCAAGGTGTCTGCATTGCAAGAACTTGTGTTGATGCTAAATCAGAAACACTGCCAGTACGTCTAGTAAACTTATCTGAAGAACCAGTAGTGATCAGAGCTGGCGAAATTCTAGGTGAAATTGAAGTTGGTGTTTGCAGTCAAGATGTCCCAATTCTAGCAGAATCACCTAGTGCTCATAGTCAGAAATCCAAGTTAGAGACTAAATTAAGGTTGGATCATCTCAATGATTCACAGAAACAGAAGATCACTGAATTGTTAGAAGAGTTTCCTACAGTGTTTTCAGTAGATGGTGAAATCGGTAGAGTAGATATTGTACAGCACCATATAGAGACTAGTGGTCCACCGATTAAGCAAAAACCATACCGAACTCCGGTTCACCTGAGAGACATTGTAGCGGATCAGATTAGGGACATGAAGAAACGTCATATAATACGAGATAGTGAATCACCTTGGTCGAGCCCAATTATTTTAGTGAGAAAAGAAAATGGGAAGTATAGATTTTGTGTAGATTATCGTCCTTTGAATGTAGTGACAGAGCGGTCGACATTTCCATTACCAAGAATAGATGAGCTTTTAGCTAGTGTACAGGGTGCGAAATGGTTTACCAGCCTTGATCAGAGTGCAGCCTATTGGCAGGTGGAAGTGGATCCAAGTTCTCGTGCTAAAACAGCATTTATTACAGAAAATGGTACCTACGAGTTTAATGTATTGCCGTTTGGTCTGTCAGAGGCCCCGGCCACATTTCAACAACTTGTGCTGAACATATTCCATGGTCTTCAGTGGAAAACCGTGTTAGTATATCTTGATGACATTTTAGTATTTAGTTCTACCTTTGAACAGCACATAAGTGATCTTCGTGAAGTTCTTAGTCGTATAGAGATGTCAAGACTAAAACTAAATCCAGAGAAGTGTGCTTTGGCACAAACTGAAATCGAATTTTTGGGTCATCGTCTAAGTCATAAAGGAATAATGCCACAAAATAAGAAAGCCAGAGTAGTAGAATCTTGGCAGCAGCCGAAGAATGCCCATGAAATACGACAGTTCTTGGGGTTTTGCAGTTACTATCGACATTTTGTTCCTGGTTTTGCCTCTATAGCTAGTCCTCTGTCGAACTTGACAAAGAAAGATGTTCAATTCCTGTGGTCACCAGAATGTGAGCAAGCATTCCAGCAATTGAAAAGACAACTAACAAGTACCGAAATTCTTCGTCATCCGGATCTCAGTCAGCCATTTATATTGACTACAGATGCCAGTAAGACTGGATGGGGTGCGGTACTATCTCAGGGCCATGGTAAGCAAGAGCACCCAGTGTACTATGCATCAGGGAAATTTAGTGATGCAGAGAAAAATTACACGACTACTGAACAAGAGTTCTTAGCAGTGATTAATGGAGTCAAAAAGTTTCAGCATTATCTTGTGTGGAAGAGATTCGTCCTAGTCACCGATCATAGATCCTTGCTTTGGCTACGAAAACTTAAAGATCCCAGTGGTCGCCTAGCTAGGTGGGTTTTGTGGTTAGACCAGTTTGATTTTGAAGTAAGACACAGATCTGGAGATCAGATACCACATGTAGATGCACTGAGCAGAATCAGACATATCCACACTAATGATGTATCTCTTGCCGAAGCCACTGGCAGTGACAAAGATCTTTGTTTGCTTCGTGATATTTTGTCAGGAAAGCAACCTGGGCCTTCCCAAGATCAGCAGTCGGCTGAATTGAAATTTTATTTGCATCCAGTGAAGAAATCTAAACTTTCAGTGAGAGATGGAGAAATTTTACGACAGACAGATGGTCACCTAATTAGCCAAAAACTGATACCATTGTCAATGCGTTAGAAAGTGTTGAAATTAGCTCATGACAGCCCCTTTTCTGGACATTTTGGAATTCGTCGTACAGTTGATAAGTTAACCAAGTTGTATTATTGGTATAACTTGAAGGAAGATGTCAGGAAGTACATCAAGTCATGCTTTAGTTGCATTTGTGTGAAGCGTAATGCACAGCCAGTGAAAGAATCACAAGGCACCATTGAAGTTTTTGGAGATAAGTTTGAGCAGATCAGTGCTGATATCTTGAAGCTCAACCGGAATTCTCGAGGCCAACAGTATATTTTAGTCGTAACCGACTTGTTCAGCAAACATGTAGAGCTATTTCCGCTAGTCCGCCAGACAACAGAAAGTATTGTTGAGTGTTTTATTGAGTTCTTTGGATGATATGGTATCTCTAAGACTTTACTTACAGATCAAGGTGCAAACTTTGAAGCGCAGTTGGTAAAGCAACTTTGTGAGAGACTAGGAATCAAAAAGCTTCGCACATCACCCCATAGACCTCAGACAAATGGGCAGTGCGAGAGAGTAAACTCTACCATTTGTGAAGCTCTGACACACTATGTGAACAATGCCAAAGATGACTGGCACATGTTCTTGCCGATGATTGCTTTTGCATACAACACATCAGTCCATTCAACTACTGGTATAGCCCGTATGATCTAGTATTTGGGAAAGTAGCCAGACAGCCACTAGAGAGTGAAATAGTCAGAAACGAGGGTCAAGAATTGTCTGTAGTAACTGACTTCAAAAGCTATAATGTAAAGCTGACTGAAAACTTGGTTGCCACATGTGAAAAAGCCAAGCAGAATATTCGTGATTATCAGAATCGGTCGAGAGCTCAAGGCCAGCCACGAGGGTCCTTTAATGAAGGTGATTTAATAGTGGTAGTGGACTTCAAATCTCGCAGTAGTGCCAAGAGGAAGCTTTCTCGTCGCTTTGAAGGCCCGTTTCGTGTTGTGGAAGCTCGTCCACCTGACTACCGTGTGCAAGATATTCAACGTGGGTTCATGGCCATAATCTGAAGTTAGTTTCTAAGAACAACACAAAACTAGACTTTAAGCGAAGATCAGTTGACGATCAACTGTTGGAAAAGGCAAATTTGTGTGAAGATGATGCCAATGAAGAAGTTCAATCTCTAGTGGGTGATATAGACAGTAGTGATTTCAGTTCTAGTGATGATGAGTTGGAGCGTGATATTCCCGCAGAACCTATCGTTGTGGAGATCAACCAAATGTACATTCTAGAGCAGGTCGACCCATAAGACCACCTGTTAGATACCAAGACTATGTGATGGAGTAAATCAATATGGGCTTGTGGAAAATTTGGTTGATTCGTGTTTTCACACTTACATGCCATTGTTTTAAGTTTGAAAGGTTTAGTTAATTTTGTGTATTCAGGCTTGCATACTCTTATTTCGAAGTCAAGTTGTAATACTTATTGTATTCGTGCAATTTATCTGCTAAAAATAGGTTAAGATTAGTCATGTTGAACAGTGCCTAGTTACTGAATAGGCAGTAATTTTTCCTTGATCATACTGAATTGATTGGCAGTACCTTAATCAGAATACTTGTTGTAACTTTATAGTTTTGTTAGGCTATGTAGTTATTCAGTTTATTCAAACTATATAGTAATTACGGTTTTGTAAGCTCGATAGATGTTGTAGATTTGCATTAGGCCTATATGTTGCAATGAGTAGGTTGTAGTGTGTTGACGTTCCTCGATATGCGCTTGTATCTAACATATGGTATATTATAGTATTTTAGTTCTTTGATATATTTGTAGCCTGGTGAGGACACCAGATAGGTAGCGAGGGGCGAATGTTGCGCTTGACTAAGCTGTACTTGAGTCATAGATGTAATATGGCTTGATTAGTGAACTAGTTGGGCAAATTAGGAAGACGGAGCAGAGGAGAGCAAAAAAGAGAGTGTACAGATTAGCAGAACGCCATGGCGAGGAAATTTCTTGCTTTATTTTGTTAAAAGCTCTTGTTCTTTTTAAATCAGTTTTAATAAATGTGTTTTTAAACGAAGTTAAAAGTTTGTCAGCTCTACAAACTGTAACAATGATAATGATAATGATAACAACAATGACGGTAATGATGATTGTTACAGGATAGCATAAATGGATCAGCGAAGAAATAAAATTAAAACGTGTGTACGCTATGACAAATCAGATGACAGAGAAACAAACGGAGTCAGTAAAAGCGCATACATGCAGATAATAGCTAATAATGATTATTATGGGAACTAACATGTTGTTTATTGGCGCAGACGATTGTTTCGACAGCAACTGTCATTTTCAATGCTATAAGTCAAGCCAAGGCAAATAATTAGTACAATTATGACTCTGTAAATCAAGTCGTAGAATAATTAATCATTACACAATTATAAAAGTGAAATTCAAATTGTCAGATACAAGTAGTCAGATACAAATTGTCAAATACAAGTAGAAATAGCTTAAAAGAGGTTCTTATGTAAAGAAATATAAAGACAACATAAAAATGATTTTTTATATAGGTCTTTACAGTTTTTTTTACATAAGAACCTCTTTCTAAGTTATTTCCACTTGTATTCTGACAATTTGAATTTCGCTTTTCTGATTGTATAATGATTAATTATTGTATGCTTTGACTTGTAGTGTTATAATTGTACTAATTACTTGTTTTGGCTTTATTTATAGCATTGAAATTAACAGTTACTGTCGAACCGACAGTCCGCATTAATAAACAACATGTTAATTCCTAGAGGCTGGCTTTTTCATGTATTTGTTTATTATGGGCTTTGGTGTTGCCAATAGATGTTCACCTCGTGGCTCATTCTAGCTTAAAACTTGCTTGCACGTACTAAAGCGTCAACGATGAGCATATACTCGTTTCGTGGGTCATATGTACCAACAAATCAATAGAAAAAATGACGTTTATTTATAACACAACAGAGCAAAGGACAACAACGACAACGGCATCAACAAATCTACAGCGAGACAGGAAATCTGTGAAAGCTTTAAAGAGGAACAAAAGGGAATTTTAAAGTATGTCCCAAAGAACTTTCCATACACAGCCAAATTGCTTAGCTCTACGCTTACCCATTTGAAAAACTTAATTAGAAAAGAAAATTCTTAATAATTTAAAATATTCGCACCACCTGCACTGCACTGCATCGCCATCTCAATGTACACCAGTAGCTGATACACCAGGAAACACACTATTGATCTTCTAGACAAGGCACAGTAATTTAAAATTTTACTTAGTTAGCGAAGAGTGTGCTACGAATGCTCTGGTTATTTTATCAAACTTTATACAATGTTATCTAATTTGTTTCAAATGACAAATTGTTAAAATTGCCGCACCTAACGGTTATCGCGGGAGTTTAAATTTACAAGTTTTATACAGCGTTACTGCTAAAGCAGCTAATACAACTTCCCTATGCAATAAGACAGCATGTGAGTGATAAAAAATTTCAAGACGAATTTTTAAGCTTTATTTAGTATTAGGAAGAATGTTTTCTTGTGCTTTAAATACGACTAAAGTGGCTAATTTTTTAGGTTTAATTTTATCAAATCAAGTAACGCTTAATACTTTTTCATATCACTGTACATATTTTCTACATACACTGAGTTTTTCTAAATCGTCAAGAGTAAGAGACCGTCCATTTATCTCAGCTATTCGATTTATTAACTTGTTGGCTTCTTCTGTTCTTCCTGTAGTCACGTACCAGCGAGGAGATTCTGGGAGCAACCTACAAGTGAATGAGTATTGTTATTATTATTAAACCACATTGTTATTAAAAATATCAAATATTGTGATAGACAAACTTGTTGTTCAAAGAATAAAAAGGTAAGAAACTGGACTGAAGAAAAATCTTTAAATTTGCTGCATCTATGGGCTATGCTAAAAATAAGTTAAATCGCTATAGATCATAGCATTTCATTTCAAAATCAATAATTGTTTACATTTACCCCGGCGGGTTCCAGGTCACATCCAAAAAGGTTACCTACCAATTGTTTTTTGGCAGACCCTGTAGGTGGTTTCAGAATAAATTTTCAATGTGGCACAACTTATAAAAATTTACGGGACAATTTTTTGATTTTGGAACACAATAATAGGGCCTACCAGATCATACAAACGTCAGTACTTCACAGCTCAAAATGTTAGGTCATGTACGAGCACAAACTACAAAGTTTAAGAGCATTAACTTTGGTTTCATGGTACAGCAACTGCTGTAAGTTTTTGAAGTAGAAAGGTTCTAGGCATTTTGACCGCCATAACACGTAGACATTCACTAAACATTTGCTATTTAGAGTAAACACCGTATACCATAATACAGTAGTAGCAAAGTGAAAACATGGATAAAATGTTTCCATCAACCCACCAGTAATACGGTAAATAGACTAGACATGGAAGTGTGGTGACGAACGCTAGGCGTCGCCACGAGGTGAATACGGAAGCAACACACGCCAGCAGCACGTAACCCAGTGCCCAAAATATCCATATCATCACTGATGCACATGCCCTTCTGTCTGGAGACAAACTTTCTACTGCTACAAAAAGAAATAAAACTAGTTTATCTAAAAACTGTGGTACTCAGCTTTAACAGACTGGATAAGAATATAATTAAAGGAAAACCAGACGATTGAATAAACTCAATATCGTTTTAATTCACTGTCCAAAATATACATTTTCTTGCCTATAAATGTTAGCAGTTGTTTCTTAAATTTGAATAATTAGCTTGGAAAGTTAATTAACGGCAATCGAAGAAGCTATCGCTTACGTCACAAACTAACCACAGTTTGTGTAATGGTAGGCATCTTCTCTGCGTGTCATGCACGTTTGTGTAAGCGAAGATTGCTATAAAACGCTGATGTTATGTCAGGAAAATGGGCTCTACACACTGCAGGTCATTATCATGCTTATCACGGCACCGGGCATATTTCTCGGTCACGCGAATGTGACAAAAACCGCCATTGCCAGTCTCGGTGGATTCGGAAAGCCGTTAGGGTTAGGGTAATAGCTACTTTAGTATTAGAGCCACCTTAGGGTTAGAGCCATCTTAAGGTTGAAGCCATCGTAGGCTTACAATTACTTTAGTGTTAGAACCACCTTAGAGTTAGAGCCACCTTAGGGTTAGAGCCACTTTAGGGTTAGAGCCATCGTAGGGTTACAGTTACCTTAGTGTTAGAGCCACCTTAGAGTTAGAGCCACCTTAGGGTCAGAGCCACTTTAGGGTTGGAGCCATCGTAGGGTTACAGCTACCTTAGTGTTAGAGCCACCTTGGAGTTAGAGCCACCTCAAGGTTACAGCCATCTTAGAGAGAGCCATCTTAGGGTTAGAGCCATTTTAGGGTTACAGCCACCTTAGGGTTACAACCACCTTAGGGATACAGCTACTTTAGTGTTACAGTCACTTTAGAGATAGAGCCACCTTAGTGTTAGAGACATCTTAGAGAGAGCCATCTTAGGATTAGAGCCATTTTAGGGTTACAGCCACCTTAGGGTTACAACCACCTTAGGGTTACAGCTACTTTAGTGTTACAGCCACTTTAGAGTTAGAGCCACCTTAATGTTGGAGACATCTTAGGACTACAGCCACCTTGGGGTTAGAGCCACTTTAGGGTTAGAGCCAACTTAGGGATAGAGCCACTTTAGGGATAGAGTCACCTTAGAGTTAACCGCCTTAGGGTTAAAGCCACTTTAGGGTGAGAGCCACTTTAGTATTAGAGCCACATTAGGGATACAACCACTTTAGGGTTAGAGCCACTTTCGGGTTAAAGCTACCTTAAGGTTAGAACCACCTTAGAGTTAGAGCTATTTTAGAGTAAGTGTGATCTTAGGGTTAAAACCATATTAGGTTAGACCCATTTTAGGGCTAAAGCCATCTTAGGATTAGAGCCACTTTAGGGGTAGGACCACCTTAGGTTAGGCCACCTTAGAGTTAGAACTAGCTTAGGGATACAGCCACGTTAGAGAAAGAGCCACTTGAGAATTAAAGCCAACAGCTATGCCATCAAGGCATTAGGGTAAATACTTGGTAGGCTAGCCAAAATTAATACGTACAGAAAATATCTAAACTTACATATTAGGAAAGGTGCAAGATAGACTGCAGGTACCGCTGTTCCAGCTATGAATGCCAATATTGTGAATGAAAAAGTGCTGGAAACCAGTCCAACGCTGAAGCCAGATGAGAGAAACAACAAGGTTAAGATGAATTCTAAACGCCTCCCAAACCTACAGAACATCACCGTCAGTTTATGCTCAAAATTCTCACTCTAAGCAAATTTTACCCACTCTAAGAACTTGGCGAACTTAAAGAAATTGACTAGAATAACAGTGTAGAAGATAAAGCAGTTGTTTGCTATTATTTTGTGAACCTTGAAAGATATTAGGTAACATCTTAGCGTTCGACAATTTAACAAGATATGTTATCGCGCTACTCATTTAATCTTATATTTAGACTGGCGTGAGTATGAGGCATTCCCTATTCCAAACACAAAGCAAACAGTAAAATAGAATTGTGCTACGTTCGTTCTAGGCCTACTCACACAGTATTGCTGTACATAAAAATTGGGACCGAATTTACAATTCTGCACACAATTTAAGTACCCTATCCTAACGCTAACCCTAACCCAATTCTAACCGTAATCCTAATCCTTTCACAAACCAATTTCTAGTGTGCGCAAAACATTAGCCAAAAATTGTTCTAAACGTGTCGTGTGAAAATAAATGACATGACTTAACCTCACAACAAAAAAACATATTCGTAGCAAAACTGTCTCACAAAATGAGTCTTCTTACTGCATTAAATAATTTTCACTTGTACTGTCAAAAAGCTTGTTTAAAACTGAGACAAATATGTACACGCACACACGCACGCACGTACACGCACACCACACACACGCACACACACACACACACACACACACACACACACACACAGTGGGGCCTCAGCTAGAATTAGTGGGGTGCTGCTTCTGGAAATTTTTAGCCATTGTTTTAATACTGTGTAAAACGAAACAAACATATGCATTTTAATGTTGTTATTTGTAATTGCAATTTTAAACAAACGCACATACAAAAATTTATATATAAACTTGATAAAATCCTAAACAAAAAATATTTTTTGCTTATTAGTAATCTAAATCGATACAGTTCAAGCTCGATCCATTCACGCTTAGCACGTGGCAACTGACAACAAACTGTGTGACCGACAGTACTTTCTCTAATTGGGTTCAGACACGCGTACGTATGGCTGCATACGCACAACAGCCAAACACTGCGTTGCTGGAGCGCACTGTGCTGGGCTGTGAAGCAAACAGTACTGCCTTCACATGCTCTGGTTCCGTACAAGTATAAAGAAAGAACTAAAAAGACTTTTTATATTGAATATTATCGATAACATCGAGTGAAAATAGGAGGTGCTAGAGTTCCACGGTACCTATACACGAGCCGCCAGTGTATATACATATGTGTATGCGAACTTCTTTACAAACATTTGTCCAAGATCGTATTAGATTGTATTTCTTTGCGTGAACTGTTATATAATTTTTTCCTTTTTAATACTTCTTTAAGGTGATTTTGTGAATTTCAAAAGTATTTTCGTAACTGTAAGAGAATTTGCTTTGCAGGCATGATTATTACTTTTATTCAAGAGCAAAATATCTATTTAGAGTAGCTCTCGCCGTAATACTATATTGCCAAATCAAAACGGGTTGTCACAAATTAGTAGTGTGGGTAGTCAAATTGGCATTCTGCTTTTAAAAATAATCTACTGAAACTAGAAAACTTACATGTCACCTAATACTCCAAAAATCAATAATCCTGGAATAGGAGCGACACCGAGGATAGCTAGGATACGACTGCCAATATGCTCTCTCTCACAAACGAGATTCCACTGAAAAATGTTACAAGAATCTGTGGGTCTAAATTCGGTAAAACAACCTAAATTTCTTAAAATTAATGTGAAGGCAAAAAACACAAAAGTAAGCGAAAGAAATTACTGAATTATCCAGAAATATTCCCAATGTGATTTGAGCAGCAGCTGTGTTAGTGGCTCATCTTATAAAATTTACCGCTCCCCCCCTCTCTCTCTCTCTCTCTCTCTCTCTCTCTCTTCTCTCTCTCTCTCTCTCTCTCTCTCTCTCGCTAGAAAATTTTAGCAAGCGATGCTAAATTTACATCGCACATAACACAGCAATGGTGGAGACTATTACTGTAGTTTTTATGCTTATGTAAGTTTGTGTAATTTGTTTGTATTAGTTTTTATTTTTATGATGTTGTATGTTTTATATATGTAAACTATAATAATTATGAACTTGTGTTTGAAATAAAGAATTAAATCAAATCAAATCTCTCTATCTCTCTCTCCCTCTTCCACCCCTCTCCCCTCTCCCCTCTCCCCTCTCCCCTCTCTCTCTCTCTCTCTCTCTCTCTCTCTCTCTCTCTCTCTCTCTCTCTCTCTCTCTCTCTCTCTCTCTCTCTCTCTCTCTCTCTCTCTCTCTCTCTCTCTTTGTTTGTGTCAAGTCAGCTACTACAAGTGGCTTTGAGCTCCTCAAACATTCGCAATTTTTTGTGTTTAAACCAGAATTTCAAAGATAATTTTTATATGTGTGAACTTATGAGTGCTTGGCGAACCTGATAGTGACATTTATTAAGTGAAAATTATTTTACTTGTTGAGATATTACCGCTGAAAGAATAAATTTTATGGTGAAACCTTATTAAGCTAATTAAACGGTTGGCAAACACAAGTCACGTGACAGGGTTACCTGTCACACACACTACAGGAAACTTACCTGTATGAACAATACCACAATTGACGAGTCAGTTAAAGGCTATTGAAATCATGTCATTTTCTGGAAGTTGCAGTCAGCCACCATTAAGCACGAGAACGAGTTGTGAGATTTGTCGCAAATCCAACAGCCCAATAAAGCCTAGGAAAATATGCGCTATTGTGTGCGATAAATGCTTCTCAAAACACACTGATCAACATGGTACTGTATCAGATCTTGATCCTCCTCTAGGGTCAAAATCGGACACGTCAGCTGATTGGGCAGATCGTGATGAGGAAACTAGAGGGATAGAATGCGAGGAGTCCGTCTCCACACCCACTCTTACTGAAATTAAAGCTCAGGCCCTAAAATTACTGCGAAACTCAAATGACGCTGAGGCAATAAACGAAATCATTTGCATGTTGCAGGGTGATACTAACAAGAGCAGCACTTTTAACAAACTTAATACTCTGTCAAATACGATCCAACACTTAGATCAGAAAGTAGACGTGTTGATAAGTAACGTTGGAACCAAGTCGTATTCAGCAGCAGCTAAGAGTGGTATGTTACAATCTAAGCAACCGGGTGCAGCATCAGCTAAGTCTGCAAGTCATGACCAAAAGAGCAGCCAAACACTGTACGATCCGGAAAAAACTGTGTTGATAGAAAATGTTAAAGATCCAAAGCTAGTGGACACAAGTATAAACATCAAACGTAATATCAGCAGATACTTCCCGTTAACCAAATTTGAAGTTGCATACAAAACTGCAAAAGGTAAAATTCAGATCCAGTTAAATGACAGCGACACGGCAAAGAAAATGATTAGCGAATGGAAATCTGAATTTTTAGGTGGGGACACACGGGTGAGACAGCCAAAGAAACTGCATATAGGTTTTATCAGAGACTGCGATCCAAATTTATCAGACCAAGATGTAGAATATGAAATACAAAATCAGTATGAGGGAGTAAAGGTAGAGAGATTTAAGAAAAGAAATGGGACAAATATGCCATTAGTCAAAGTCACCTTTCAATCCCAAGAAGACCTATACCAAGCTATTAATAAGGGTATACCTATAGATCAGATGCTATGCAGTGTGGAATTGTTCGCTAGCAAGCAGAAGCCCATTCGTTGTTTCAATTGCCAAAAATACAACCACGTGGCCAAGTTTTGCAAGCATTCTGTTGTGTGTGGAAAATGTAGCGCGAAACATAGAACTAATGAATGCACGGCAGAAGAGACTGTTTGCGCAAATTGTAAGGGGAAGCACGAGGCAAGGAGCAGAGAGTGTGAAATTTACCAGAAGGAGTTGAAAAGAACACAGATGTATCAATGACTCAAACACGAGATCGTCTTTTCAAGGTATGCCAAATTAACATCAATTCGTTGTCACCTCGCTCAACTTTAGCATTAGACAATTACGTAAATAGAGAAAACTTTGACATCGTATCAGTTCAAGAGACGCGGGTAGACCCAGCTCAACAATTTCCGAAACTAACGAACTATAAAGAGTACTTTAAGTCATGCAGACCTTTTCATGGAGGAGTAGCGGTTTTTGTCAAAACCAACATAAATAGCTGCAAAATTAAAGAGCTAGAAAGTCAGAACACTGACATTATTTGGCTGCTCATATATATAAACGGACGGAGATTTCTTTTAGCTTCGGTTTACACCCCACCGAACGATCATGAAAGTTTTACCAGAGTAATAAACAACTTGAAAGAGGCAATGAATTATGTGCAAATTCACAATTTGTGGGGCCTTGTAGCTACTGGAGACTTTAACGCACGTTGTTTTTTGTGGGATACTTCAGATAATGCAAATGGCAAAGTGCTCAAAGATTTCATTTGTGCAAATAACAGCAAAGTAACTTTTTTTGCTCCATCGTCGAGCACTTTTCGCTCCGGTACTGGTGCAAGTACAATTGATTTAATAATTTCAACTGATAAAATGGCAAATATAGTGTTAAATCAATATGTGGACTGTGAGGTCGAGTTGTTTAGTGGCGCCCCCTTAATGGGACATTATCCTGTGATATCCAGCTTTAATACGTCGCAAGCAAATTTGGCAGAAAAGAAACATGTGTTCGACATTAAGGGTAGCAATTGGACAGAATGGTCACGTAACTTAGACGAGCGCTTGATGGCAAACGACGTAGTCTTCAATAACTTGTTATTATCCAATGACGTCATTAGTATGTGGCACTGGTTTAGAGAAACTATTGCCGAAAGTAATATGTTGGCTCTAAAACGTAAAGTTATCTGTGCTCACAGTAAACCGTTCTGGACTGCAGAGCTATCACTGTTATCAAGACTTGTTCGACTCAGCAGGAAGAAGTTCAAAAGACACTCAAGCTACGAAAATAAACTCATCTATATTACTGACAAAGAAAACTTTGATAGTGAACTTAGTAGTGCTATGAATAGATGGCTACAGAGCAAGACAGAAAAACTAAATGCAGAAAAAGGTGCCATCTTCTGGAAAACATATAAACAAATTTTTAAAGGTGTAAATAGCAATAATAATAATAGTGTTGATATATTAATTAGTAATGGCTCACCTGTAGTCTCGGCCTCGGATAGTGCTGATTTATTATATAAGACTTTTTTTAGTGGGGAACACTTGAACGCGGAAGAATTTGATGAAAACTGGAAAAATCACATTGAACGCTCATTATCAGTTATGGACTGGGAACAAAACGAAAATTTTTGTCTAAATAACTGGTTTAATTTACAAGAATTAGAAAATGCAGTAAGTGAAGTGCGAACTGAAGGCAAGTCGCTTGACTCCGATGGGTTTCACCCAAAAATGATAAAACATTTTGGGCCAGTTGCAAAAAATATTGTATTACGTATCGCAAATATGTGGTTAGAAAATCAATTATGGCCTTGGACGTGCACGAAAGTAATTCCACTAAAAAAACCTAACAAAATCGAGTATTCAAATGCCAGTAATTATCGTCCAATAACCATTTCTTCGTATGTAGGTAAACTTGTTGAGCGTTTAATATCAAATAGACTTAAAAATCATTTCTTTCAGTTAAACTGCATTGATACAGAGCAAGAAGGCTTCATAAAAGGCAAAAATACAGTACGTTATTTAACCAGATTAGTTACTGATATGGAAGACGACATTTTGAATAATGCATACGGTATAACAATTTGCTGTGATTACGAAAAAGCGTTCGACAGTGTTTGGGTTGAAGGTTTATTATTTAAACTTATTTGTGCAAATGTACGAGGGTCTATGCTACGCCTTATAGCATATATATTACAAAATCGCAATATCTGCATAAAGATAAATGATTATATGTCCGATCAATATCGATGCAATTTAGGACTCCCACAGGGGTCAGTTATAGCCCCAATACTGTTTATATTTTTCATTGCAGATATGTTTTATAATATGCATGACTCTGTTAAAAAGTACAAGTATGTTGATGATGGATCTTTGCATGTGTCAAATACAGACCCGCAAACCTGCGTTACAATTGCACAAAGCTGTTGTGATGTGCTTCACAAATGGTGCCAGAAATGGCGTTTAAAGATAAATACGTTACCTGGTAAGACAGAAGCATTGCTAGTAGGGGCATGGGATGAAAATAACAAGCCAGATAATTTAAAAATTAGTAACAATGAAATATTGTTTGTTGAAGACAGCAAAATATTAGGCCTAACTGTTGATCGGAAATTAACATTTGTTAAACACGCGGGCACTGTTCATAAAAAGGTATGGTATAGATGGTTGAAAGTAAAAAACAATTGCAGTAAATATGCAGGTTTGCGACTTGCTACCATTGTAAATATTTATAAAACTACTATTTTGCCGATTATACTGTATGGTGCTATTGTATGGTTAAGTAAAAAACTTACCGTATTTGAAGATATAACCTATGATATAATGAAAGTTTCTGCGGGGTTGGCTTTTAAACCAGATCGTACTAAAGTGGAATTACTTTCGTGCACGTCCAAGGCCATAATTGATTTTCTAAGCACATATTTGCGATACGTAATACAATATTTTTTGCTACTGGCCCAAAATGTTTTATCATTTTTGGGTGAAACCCATCGGAGTCAAGCGACTTGCCTTCAGTTCGCACTTCACTTACTGCATTTTCTAATTCTTGTACATTAAACCAGTTATTTAGACAAAAATTTTCGTTTTGTTCCCAGTCCATAACTGATAATGAGCGTTCAATGTGATTTTTCCAGTTTTCATCAAATTCTTCCGCGTTCATGTGTTCCCCACTAAAAAAAGTCTTATATAATAAATCAGCACTATCCGAGGCCGAGACTACAGGTGAGCCATTACTAATTAATATATCAACACTATTATTATTATTATTGCTATTTACACCTTTAAAAATTTGTTTATATGTTTTCCAGAAGATGGCACCTTTTTCTACATTTAGTTTTTCTGTCTTGCTCTGTAGCCATCTATTCATAGCACTACTAAGTTCACTATCAAAGTTTTCTTTGTCAGTAATATAGATGAGTTTATTTTCGTAGCTTGAGTGTCTTTTGAACTTCTTCCTGCTGAGTCGAACAAGTCTTGATAACCGTGATAGCTCTGCAGTCCAGAACGGTTTACTGTGAGCACAGATAACTTTACGTTTTAGAGCCAACATATTACTTTCGGCAATAGTTTCTCTAAACCAGTGCCACATACTAATGACGTCATTGGATAATAACAAGTTATTGAAGACTACGTCGTTTGCCATCAAGCGCTCGTCTAAGTTACGTGACCATTCTGTCCAATTGCTACCCTTAATGTCGAACACATGTTTCTTTTCTGCCAAATTTGCTTGCGACGTATTAAAGCTGGATATCACAGGATAATGTCCCATTAAGGGGGCGCCACTAAACAACTCGACCTCACAGTCCACATATTGATTTAACACTATATTTGCCATTTTATCAGTTGAAATTATTAAATCGATTGTACTTGCACCAGTACTGGAGCTAAAAGTGCTCGACGATGGAGCAAAAAAAGTTACTTTGCTGTTATTTGCACAAATGAAATCTTTGAGCACTTTGCCATTCGCATTATCTGAAGTATCCCACAAAAAACAACGTGCGTTAAAGTCTCCAGTAGCTACAAGGCCCCACAAATTGTGAATTTGCACATAATTCATTGCCTCTTTCAAGTTGTTTATTACTCTGGTAAAACTTTCATGATCGTTCGGTGGGGTGTAAACCGAAGCTAAAAGAAATCTCCGTCCGTTTATATATATGAGCAGCCAAATAATGTCAGTGTTCTGACTTTCTAGCTCTTTAATTTTGCAGCTATTTATGTTGGTTTTGACAAAAACCGC
>JAQGDQ010000565.1:127500-139318 GCA_030141605.1 Tubiluchus corallicola | reverse complement strand
TACGTTGTGTTTCTTTGCATTTCTGTAAGATGGCGCCACAAATGCAGTGCACGTTTTAACATGTTTTTTGCTGGCTCCTACAGGTATTTTACACATTTTGTTTAACAGCTTACGCATACATACGTGTTTACTGTACTGTATTATGTGTCTACGAGACCAACATGAATTTTGCTATTTAAAACACCGAAGTCTACACTTAGTGGAGTCAGTAATTTAGTAATATCAGTAATATAAATGACTTAACCTAGCCACTGGGGGGGGGGGGGCAAGCCAGCCCAACTCAGTGCCGGTTCCAAGCCCGGATAAATAGGGAGGGTTAGGGTCAGGAAGGGCATCCGCCTGTAAAAACTGCGCCAAAACCTCCTATGAATGAGTCGGTGAGACTTAAAGGTAAAGTCCAGAAAGAAGTGGTCAGACCCGCTCTAATCTAGAGAACAGTAAAAGTAGTGGAAGCCTCGCAAGATTGCGATGGTATGGACACCTGAAAAGAAGAGTCGGTGAAGATCATGTCGGAAGGGAAGACTTAAATGAAGAGATGGTCAACAATAGGAATGCGTGGAGAAGACTCATTCACAACGGCGACCCCGCATAGGGAAAAGCTGGCAAGAAAAAGTAATATAAATGAATTATAGTAACTGTGTCACTAATAGCATAATTACTCATGAACTGTGTAAAGTTTTTGTTTGTTCTGCCCATGACCACAGTGCAACCTAGTGATACTGAAGTTTGAACACTGTTTGCCAGGGTTGAAAAAGTCAATTATTGAAGATAATCATGAAAAACTTGATCATGTCTAGCAACAGGGCAAAAACTCAAGGTCGATAAACTCCTGACGTAGTTAACTGCTACTGGACCCAAGATCAGTCAAGATATATTACTGATATTACTAAATTATATAATGTAATACGTGTTATGTTAGTTTCGTAATGTCGAATGTATAAATAGTGTAAATGTAATGAGTGAATTTTATGTAATGTAAAGCATGTTTCTGTTAATTGTGTCATGTCAAATGTATATATAGTGTAAAATATGTCATGTAAAATTTAATGTACTTTTGTAATATTGTTTGTAAATATGTTCATTTATTGTATATAATTAGGCCTTAGTTTTGCCCTTTAGTTTTTTTATAGGTTTTACACGTCAAATGTAGACACAGGAAAGTTCAAATGTGACTTAGGTAAGTCAAATGTAGACATAGGAATTTCGAATGTGTTTTGGTAACTCAAATGTGACTTAGGTAAGTCAAATGAAGACACAGGAATTCCGAATGTGTTTTGGTTACTCAAATGTGACTTAGGTAAGTCAAATGTAGACATAGGACATTTGACTTGACATGTGTCTATATTTGATTTACCAAAAACGCTTAAGATTTGTTGAAAACCATTGTTAACACATTTGAATTACCTAAATCTACATTTGAGTTAACGCAGGTCTACATTTGACATGTAAAACCTATAGTATGAACTGGACGCATTTGTCTTGAACAGTGTTGTTATCTTAACATTACGCTAAGGCTTACTCAATTTTATTATTTATTATAATGAGTGAACCATTTTAAAGACAAACAAAGAATTAATATATATACACATAAGAATGAATGTTACTCTGAACCGAGGACTGTGGTCCAAATTTAGTATTTAATGTCTTTATATCTATGACTGGGATTCTCTTCTTGTTGTGGTTCATCAGCAATGGTGGCCAATCTCTCCTGTGTTTGTGCGTTCTGGCTACATTTAGAAATTCTCATCTCAATTTTACAATTTATGCTCATTTTAGCAGCAGTTGTTGTATGGCGAGTTCGCATTCTTTCCACCATCTTTCACCAACAACAATGTCTAACAATAATTTTAATAGAGCCGATTATTCGATGGTTAGGAGGGAGTATCGAACGTTCGAATTCGATTCGAACGAGTTTCTTTAGTTTGAATTCGATTCGAACCTAAAATTACAAATTGGAATAATTCAGCACTTTAACCACATAACCGTCGCTTATCATTAACACGTTTCAAACTTTCTACAATTAGCACAACTTAGCTGTGATTTTCGAGCACAATTCTTAAATAAATTATTAGTGATTTCACTGCAGAACAAAATCGAATAATATACATTGTCTCTGTAAGATGGCTTTTTACTGGTGGCTCGAAAACTTGCTTAAAATTCTTTTAAACGGAGTTCGAATTCGAAATACCGAAATTCGGCTCGATTCGAATGCCACAAATTCGATTTGATTCGAATTCGCTTTCTGGTAGAGAATGAGCACCCCGACCGCTGACGTAGTGAAGCCAATAAAGAAATCGTCAATCTTTTACAGCATTTATATTTGTTGACCTAGTGAAGACTATAAAAAAATTGTCAATCTTTTACAGCATTTATATTTGTTGACGTAGTGAAGACAATAAAGAAATTGTCAATCTTTTACAGCATTTATATTTGTTGACCTAGTGAAGACAATAAAGAAATTGTCAATCTTTTACAGCATTTATATTTGTTGACGTAGTGAAGACAATAAAGAAATCGTCAATCTTTTACAGCATTTATATTTGTTGACGTAGTGAAGACAATAAAGAAATCGTCAATCTTTCACAGCATTTATATTTGTTGACGTAGTGAAGACAATAAAGAAATTGTCAATCTTTTACAGCATTTATATTTGTTGACGTAGTGAAGACAATAAAGAAATTGTCAATCTTTTACAGCATTTATATTTGTTGACCTAGTGAAGACAATAAAGAAATCGTCAATCTTTTACAGCATTTATATTTGTTGACCTAGTGAAGACAATAAAGAAATTGTCAATCTTTTACAGCATTTATATTTGTTGACGTAGTGAAGACAATAAAGAAATCGTCAATCTTTTATAGCATTTATATTTGTTGACCTAGTGAAGACAATAAAGAAATCGTCAATCTTTTACAGCATTTATATTTGTTGACCTAGTGAAGACAATAAAGAAATTGTCAATCTTTTACAGCATTTATATTTGTTGACGTAGTGAAGACAATAAAGAAATCGTCAATCTTTTATAGCATTTATATTTGTTGACCTAGTGAAGACAATAAAGAAATTGTCAATCTTTTAGAGCATTTATATTTGTTGACCTAGTGAAGACAATAAAGAAATCGTCAATCTTTTATAGCATTTATATTTTTTGACCTAGTGAAGACAATAAAGAAATTGTCAATCTTTTACAGCATTTATATTTGTTGACCTAGTGAAGACAATAAAGAAATCGTCAATCTTTTACAGCATTTATATTTGTTGACGTAGTGAAGACAATAAAGAAATCGTCAATCTTTTATAGCATTTATATTTGTTGACCTAGTGAAGACAATAAAGAAATCGTCAATCTTTTAGAGCATTTATATTTGTTGACCTAGTGAAGACAATAAAGAAATCGTCAATCTTTTAGAGCATTTATATTTGTTGACCTAGTGAAGACAATAAAGAAATCGTCAATCTTTTATAGCATTTATATTTGTTGACCTAGTGAAGACAATAAAGAAATCGTCAATCTTTTACAGCATTTATATTTGTTGACGTAGTGAAGACAATAAAGAAA
Organism: Tubiluchus corallicola; assembly: GCA_030141605.1. NCBI lineage: Eukaryota > Metazoa > Priapulida > Priapulimorpha > Priapulimorphida > Tubiluchidae > Tubiluchus > Tubiluchus corallicola. Next base: position 135,759 of record JAQGDQ010000565.1, on the reverse strand, counting down.
TTGTCAATCTTTTACAGCATTTATATTTGTTGACCTAGTGAAGACAATAAAGAAATTGTCAATCTTTTACAGCATTTATATTTGTTGACCTAGTGAAGACAATAAAGAAATCGTCAATCTTTTACAGCATTTATATTTGTTGACCTAGTGAAGACAATAAAGAAATTGTCAATCTTTTACAGCATTTATATTTGTTGACGTAGTGAAGACAATAAAGAAATCGTCAATCTTTTATAGCATTTATATTTGTTGACCTAGTGAAGACAATAAAGAAATCGTCAATCTTTTACAGCATTTATATTTGTTGACCTAGTGAAGACAATAAAGAAATCGTCAATCTTTTACAGCATTTATATTTGTTGACGTAGTGAAGACAATAAAGAAATCGTCAATCTTTTATAGCATTTATATTTGTTGACCTAGTGAAGACAATAAAGAAATCTTCAATCTTTTACAGCATTTATATTTGTTGACCTAGTGAAGACAATAAAGAAATCGTCAATCTTTTACAGCATTTATATTTGTTGACCTAGTGAAGACAATAAAGAAATTGTCAATCTTTTACAGCATTTATATTTGTTGACCTAGTGAAGACAATAAAGAAATTGTCAATCTTTTACAGCATTTATATTTGTTGACCTAGTGAAGACAATAAAGAAATTGTCAATCTTTTACAGCATTTATATTTGTTGACCTAGTGAAGACAATAAAGAAATCGTCAATCTTTTACAGCATTTATATTTGTTGACGTAGTGAAGACAATAAAGAAATCGTCAATCTTTCACAGCATTTATATTTGTTGACGTAGTGAAGACAATAAAGAAATTGTCAATCTTTTACAGCATTTATATTTGTTGACGTAGTGAAGACAATAAAGAAATTGTCAATCTTTTACAGCATTTATATTTGTTGACGTAGTGAAGACAATAAAGAAATCGTCAATCTTTTACAGCATTTATATTTGTTGACCTAGTGAAGACAATAAAGAAATTGTCAATCTTTTACAGCATTTATATTTGTTGACCCAGTGAAGACAATAAAGAAATCGTCAATCTTTTACAGCATTTATATTTGTTGACGTAGTGAAGACAATAAAGAAATCGTCAATCTTTTACAGCATACATATTTGTTGACGTAGTGAAGACAATAAAGAAATCGTCAATCTTTTACAGCATTTATATTTGTTGACGTAGTGAAGACAATAAAAAAATCGTCAATCTTTTACAGCATTTATATTTGTTGACGTAGTGAAGACAATAAAGAAATCGTCAATCTTTTACAGCATTTATATTTGTTGACCTAGTGAAGACAATAAAGAAATTGTCAATCTTTTACAGCATTTATATTTGTTGACGTAGTGAAGGCAATAAAGAAATTGTCAATCTTTTACAGCATTTATATTTGTTGACCTAGTGAAGACAATAAAGAAATTGTCAATCTTTTACAGCATTTATATTTGTTGATCTAGTGAAGACAATAAAGAAATCGTCAATCTTTTACAGCATTTATATTTGTTGACGTAGTGAAGAGAATAAAGAAATCGTCAATCTTTTACAGCATTTATATTTGTTGACGTAGTGAAGACAATAAAGAAATTGTCAATCTTTTACAGCATACATATTTGTTACCACATAGACACATTGAAACGATGATCCCTTTCTCTCTGTTGACTCACTCCTCTAAGATAAGTCGAAGAGGCCAGGCTGTTGTACAAAAACTCCTCAACTATCTGGGAACAGTAGCACAACAGCTGTCTCGGAACCCTTTAAGGTTGGTGATACTACGAATATCTACCTCCGAGAAGCACTTCAGCGTGCTCGATACCAGAATCTCAGGATTGCCACCAAGGCTTATGATCTTGTGTAATCCACTCTTGGTACTGATATGGAAAGAAGCCACTCTTGGTACTGATATGGAAAGAAGCCACTCTTGGTACTGATATGGAAAGAAGCCACTTTAGGTTCTGATATGGAAAGAAGCCAGTCTAGGTACTGATATGGACAGAAACCACTCTAGTAACTGATATGGAAAGAAGCCACTCTAGGTACTAATATGGACAAAAGCCACTCTAGGTAGTGATATAGACAGAAGCCACTCTAGTTTCTGATATGGAAAGAAGCCAATCTAGGTCCCGACATGAAAAGAAGCCACTTACATGCTACTGTACAACATTTAGAGTGACACAAAAACGAGCCAAATTTTAAATTTCAATTTTACTGCTTTGCTCAAGGATCACAGATGAGCTCTCGATCGCGTGTTACGTCACAACTGAACACATCTGAACTAGGAGGTACAGAACTTCTGAGATGCAGACGCTAGTGCCCACCCAACTAGCGAATCGCAAAATGCATGTAACAGCAAACAGCCAGCCGCCCGAGCAGAAAAGAACGTTTCCATGGTAATAATTTTTTTATGCAAGTCACTCTAAAAAACGACGTGTTCTCGTTCAATGTTAGATTATATTGTTTTAAGGTATAGTTTAACATAGGGTGCGGGATTTTTTAAGCAAAATCTTCAAATCTCAACTTACCGTCAACACCGACTAGCTTCTGATTGGGATACCGTTCAATGACGTCATCAACAGGAATATCACAGTCGACACCACGTCTTTGTTTTACGTCAGCAGTTGGCGCCATCTTTCTGAAAGGAAGGAAATCATACAAACAGACATACTTTAAAAATCGTGCGAAACATTAATTAACAGTTACACTAATCACGACAGTAATAACATTAATAAGCCTTTTCACAGTTCCAGCGATTGATGATGATCGTGAAAAGGTCAAAGGTTATGTGTAACAGACAATGAATTTGTGTACAATTGACAACGTCTCACAGCCCATGTTATTGTAATAGTAACAGTTTTAACAGCTAGCAAGAACCTCACCTAGTTCATTTTTCTTGTTTCCAAGCAAGATCCTCCTAGTAAATCATTCTACGCACAGACTAATGCGTAATTAAGTAAACCCCAACTAAAACAACTGAAGTTACTGAACCGATGCGGCAAAGGGCTTTGCTTTACACACATGTCATGTGACGATTGTAGTTAAGACGGTTTGTTGTGGTATACTTAACCTTTGACCTACAGGAACTGCGCGTGCGCACAACGAAACTGTGAAAAGGCTTATTAATGAATCCACGTGTCAGAGACGGGTCTTGGCTCTTGACCCATTCTTGGAGGAAAGTCCGTTAAACCTTATGCCGCGTTCAGACCAGCGAGTTTCTCGCTAAGTAACTCACAAACATGTTCAGACTAGAGCGCAAAACTTGTTGCGAGTTTCTTACCAACAGTAAGCATGAGCTGACACACAGTTCTCTAATCGATGTGAAAATGTGTCGTGAGTAACTCGCCAAGGCGTTCACACTACAACAACTGTCGAAAGATCTAGAATTAAAACTTACGTTGTTTATTGAAATAAAAATTTCACATAATATTTCTAATTTCTAGCGAACAGCATCTTTATATTTTACTTTCCTTAACTGTACTTTCAGGCTAGCGAGTTTCCTGCCCAAGTTAACTTGCCAAGTAACTCACTAAACAACTTACAGGCATGTCGAAACTGGAAAGCAAAACTCGCTGTGAGTTACTCTCGTACATTAAGCACGAGCTGACACTCGCTTCTCTATTTGCAGGGAGAAGTGTTGAGAGTAACTCGCCAAGACGTTCACACTAGACAGTAAATCAACTCGCAGCAACTGTCGGAGAGCTTACAATTTCTTGCCGACAGTAACTCGCAAAGCAGTTCACGCTCCTGAAATCTTGCTGCGAGTTACTCTTGCATTATACACAAGCTGAGTCACTGCGATAAGCATAGAGAGTAACTCGTCAAGACGTTCACACTAGACAGTAAATCAGCTCGGCGTAACTATCGTAGAGGTTGCAATTTCTTGCCGACAGTAACTCGCAAAGCTGTACACACTTGCCAGTTTGTTATCAGAGAGAAAACTCGTCAGACAATCAGTGAGACAGAAAGTAAATACTGCAAACCTACTATAACAGACGCGTCGGACGTCTTACTGCAGCTTTATCTATGGTTAGCAGTACATCCAGGAAAGGCAAAGACAGTTTTAAGAGGGGTAGAGCCGATTAAGCACGACTTCGAAGTAAATAACTTAACCCGTGAAGTGGGTTCATTAAACTCCTACACTCAGGTGTGCAGCTTACGAAACCAGCATGCTACAGGTTGCTTTGAAAGGGTTAAAGGTTGCCTACGAGTTATTGGGGTGATATAACATATAATAAATGACACATAGATAAACTTATCAAGTTTTTGAATGAAACATAAGTTACATAACGATATCACACAACTGTCCGCCTCTCTAAGCTGTACTGACTTAATTGGGTTAAACACACGCGCATAAATCAATAATTTTCGTACATAAAACGAGTATGCAATGTAGTAACAGAACGTGTAAACACAAGTAAACACATTTATGACCGTCTATAGGTGGTGACAGCTTAGTCAACACAGTGCTCTTGTATTGATGACTGGAACACTGTTCTGTTATAAATAATCGCATTTGTTGCTGAAACTAGGGGAAAATACGCGTAGGTTAAAGCTGAGTTGACGACACACGTGAAGCCAATTATTGTGCAGGTACAGTGCAGCAGAGAGAGGATAAAACAGCGTAGAAACCACTGCATAGAGACCTACTCAACCACCGTGCATCGTTACAAAATTATCATTTTTCCTTTCTACACAGAAACGCGCTTTTCAAAAATTCAAAACTGTTCATTAATCTGGCTTTAGTGTTTTAAAACTCTTAAAACTAATGTTTACTCTATCATACGATTCACTTCAAATTTTCAGATAATTTTCATTACTTTTTTATCTTTCCCAGTGTGGGACAATCTAACAAGCCCTGCTTTTTGACTGCCCGCAGCACATTTACATTTGTATATAGCAAACCTAAACTGGGGTATATCTAAACTAGTTATGTGCTCAAAGTAAACTGAAATTTACTAAGCAACATACAACAGCGATAATTCTCTTGTTTATCTTTCAACCCCACAGTGTTTTGAGAGTCAAGTTAGTATATTTGTAATGATGCTGTACATAACGTTGTTTAAACACCAGTATTAAAGGAAGTAGCGATATCACCATCTTTGTTTACCATAGGTTGACCTACGTCTAAAGACAGTTTAAATCATTTTTTCCAAAATTTGCTTCCTATTATATGTATCTTACTGTTTGTTATTCATTGAATTATTGATAACTTTTGTTTCTTTTAATGTATTAATTGTGTATTTGTGTTGATGTGAAATAAATAAAGAATAAATAATAAAGCTTTATGCTACATAATTCATTACAACTGGTTTATCAAATCAACCTGTCGCTCTACAATGCAATAGAAACGTGTACTATTAGATGATTTACTCTGCAACGTTGTAAATCGTATCTTGTTGTTTAAATGCAGTTTTTACGAATCATCATGTAAAGTATCATGAATAGAAGCTCAAAGGAAGACAGAATGATTTTTTCAAATACCACCCCATTTTCAAGTCCGTTAAAAAGTATAATTTTAACACAATTAATAATGAAAAACCGTTTCTGATAATTAAATAATAGATTAAAAACTTGGTTAATGGCGGGAGAGCCCAAATATTGACGATATCACAAACTAACATATTTTCAACAGCAAAAGCGTTCCATGAGCGTGTTGCACGTGTTTGTGAAGGCGAAACTTGAAGTACAGTACTACTATAAGATATTCACTGGCTTGTACTAAAGTTTTAAGATAAAAATCAAAATTTCAAATTTACCACTGTCGAACGTGTGTAGTTCGTCACAAAACTAACATTAACATTAATTTTGTAACTGAACTGGGAGGTACAGCGCCTGTTTTTTGTGCAACACGTTTCCGAAATACAGGCGTTAGTACCCGTCTAGCTAGCGAATGGCAAAATGCATCTAAAAGCGAAGAACTAGTGGCACGAACGCGAAAAATGTGTTTGGGTGATAATAATTCTTTCGTAATAATATATATATAATATATGTATATATATGTGTGTGTGTGTGTGTGTGTGTGTGTGTGTGTGTGTGTGTGTGTGTGTGTGTGTGTGTGTGTGTGTGTGTGTGTGTGTGTGTGTGTGTGTGTGTGTGTGTGTGTGTGTGTGTGTGAATATGTTTAATACGTTGTAATTTTAGAAATATAAATAGAAGGCATATATTTTGTACGTAGTTTTTAAAAATAAAGAATTATAATTATAATAATAACGATAATAAACGCACCCAAACGGCCCACCAAACCTTACTGACCACAAACTATAGGTCAAGTATTTTCTGAAACTGAATTATGTCATTCCATAGGCTCATATCGTTATCTAAATAGAAAAGCTTCAAAACGTTTTTCTGCGCATGCGCATCGCATGACGTCACTGTATTCACAATGACTATAAATAATAATAAATACGTTCACACGGCCGACAAGTATGGCAACGGCCAGTCTAGTAGGTATGGCGACGGTATACTCAGTAGGCGCATACGATGCCTTACGCCAAAGTCAGTCAGTAGTCGTAAGAATCGTCGTCAAGGCTACAAAGCACAATGCGGAACGTGCGCGCATTACTGATGCTCACTGAGTGGAAATATAAAGCCAAATCACAATAATATTTCAATCAGCTATTAATTATGCAAAAAAAAACATAATCGCTGCAGGTTTTACTAGTTTTGTTGGTGATATAAGCATAAAACAGTAAAAGAAATTAAATTAGGCGGTCTGGCCATGTTAGGACCGGACAGTAAATGGATTGGTGAGCCCCTGGAAAACTACCTGGGCAGTTTCATCTGCTGTACGTCTCCAGCTGTTTGGCTGGTTAATTGAGAATGAATATGAATTTGAATGAACATTCTTATCTAAGATGTTTATCTTTGACAATATGGCTGATTCCAGGGCCCGGTTCTACCACACAGTTATATACATTGGATAGAACCCTGCCGATCACCTCTACAGGGCCAAATTGTACAAAAAACACATAATCATTTCAATTTCATAATTCTGAACCTATTAAAGTACCATAAACCTCTTTTAAGTTACAAAAAGCTAACAAATTCCTTTGCATCTTTATGTCACTTACATACTGTCTTATTGCCTACAGATCTTGCGTTACCAGCCACGTCGTATAAAACTTGAAAGTTTAAACTCCCACGACGGCCGTCAGGTGCAGCCATTTTAACGGGAAGTCGTTTGAAACAAGTTTAGATAACATCGAGTAAAGTTTAAAAAATAATCAGGGCATGCGCAGCGCACACGTCACTAACTGAGTAAAAGCATAAATTACTGTATCCTGTCAAAGCGTATCCTGTCAAAGCGTATCTTGTCAAAGTTAACACACCTGAACCAGATCGTTAAAGCACAAGGAAACCCTTTACTTACATAAAACTAAAATGCTAAAAAAATCGGTCTTGAAATGTTGTAGGGTCGTTAACATATTGTCTTACTGCACATTGAGATTGAATTAACCGCAAACAGCATAATGGCCGAAGTTAAGCCGTGTTGAGCATTGTCAGTAGTTGGATTGGTGGCCATGGGTAAAACTGAGCATTGGTCAGTTTCATCTCTGGTTGTTTCTCTTATTAAAGAAAGATCTATAGTCAACCAATGTGGCTATCAGGTACGTCTCGGCTTCACCGCAGGGTGCAGTGCCTCAATTTTGGTTCTATCACAACCGCCTACATTCTGTAAAAGCCCTACTGTGCTGATGGGAAACGAGATTGCCCGTTTTAATGTTAATGCATTTTAAATATCAAATAATTTATTATTATTATTATTATTATATTATTATTATTATTATTATTATTATTATTGCTGTTGTTGTTGTTGTTGCTGCTGTTGCTGTTGTTACTGTTGTACAAAACCAGTAAATTTGAGCTCCCGCAAAGACCCATAAGTGAAGCCATTCCAACGGTAAGTCGTTTGAAACAAGTTTAGGTAACATTGAGTAAAGTTCGAAAAAATAACCAGAGCATGCGCAGTGCACTCTGCATAATCAAGCCAAAGTAATAATGCTAAAAATTACTGCATCTTGTCACTAAGATTAAAAATACGTTTCTTGGTGAGCCAGTGGTGCACACAGGGAAGGTGAGCCAGCAGCAGTAGTAGTTTATTGACTGAAAAAGTCCAACATACAGCATTTACGAACCTTCCAATATGATCACAGATAATTTAAGGAAAACCGGACGATTGTTTAGACTCAATCTCATTTTAATTTATTCTCCAAAATATACATTTTCTTACCTATAAAAGTTAACAATGTTTCTT
>JAQGDQ010000565.1:55000-122500 GCA_030141605.1 Tubiluchus corallicola | reverse complement strand
TTGTCTGCTAAGAGCGCCTGCGCGGCGATCTACAGTCATTGCATGCAAAAGACGACAGCTTGACTGTCGAAATCCAATGCAGAATTCACCGCGACTAGCGCATGGAGCTGAAAGTGACAACCTAATCATTACTAATGGGTGATCGACTGATCGTCGGACGCTCGCGTGCAAAATTGAGCACGTGGTATCTGTGCGCTTTTTTAAACAAATTATTAGTGTTCTCACCAATAACGCATGTAATACGCGTCACCTTTGTGGGACTGTTTTTATTTGTGATTAGATATCGAAAATCACGAATTCATGTCGATTCATATTCGCTTTCTAGTAGAGAGTTCTCATACCTACCCTCTTGTGATATGGATAGTTATCCTAGTTGGTTTAGCATAGTTCTTTGGACATTAATCACTTTCCGTTAAAAATCGCATAATAAACACGTACACCAATAACTGAAATAATCTCACTATCTGACTCTAACAAGACCACTTATACTGTTATAACTGCAGGATAACTGTGGAAGATGGACAAGTTGTGTCAGGGTAAAGTTCTGGAGTCCATGTACATTTTGTTATTCTGTTCACTTCAAGCAAAGGATGGTTATGCAAGTCACAAGTGTACCTGATGCATGTCACATACATCACACGAGTCACGTCTTTCTTTTTCATTCGTTAAAGAAAGAATAAGACAAGCCATAAGCAGGAAGCCCTGCAAATGAGATTTATGAGTAAATGCAACCAAATGCATAATTGTTATTATATATGTTGTTACATCTATCTTACTTATTTTTTAATATTTTGTTTATTTCATATTATTGCTGTTCCGATTCTCAAACCTCGGCCACCTCGTCCTTAGGCCCTAGTGAATGGTTCCATGAAATTCTGCTATGAGTGATGCTAATAGGGGGAAAATGAGCCGACTACTGATATCCGATCTTTCCTTTTTTGAAACAGGTAAAAAATCAGACATAAAACTGCAAGAACTCTGATTAAAAGCAAATAAAGTTCTCGTGTCTTTGCATATTGCTGTTGCTATTACTGCTCTATCAGTCTTTTTCACAGTCTTTAGATCGGGAAGGTTCAGCTTTTTACTCAAAAAATCTCAGTAATTGAAGATTGTACTAATTATGTCATTAGGCATGCGATGCCTAGCCGATGTACCATAATGTTTAGTATTCTCTAATGATCACTGAAGCGGAAAAGAAAGAAGGCAAAATAGCTGTGAAATGCCAGCTATGCAGTAGTGGTGATGCAGCAGGCCAGTGCCTGGCAGCCGCAGCTTGTTATTAACACGATGACCAATTCTGCTAATTCACTTCATTGTAACATAGATTAATGTATTTTCAAATTTTGATATTTGGGGGCAAAGTATCCTTCTATGGGCATTTCTTGGCGACTAGTACATCGTTCTCTTTTGGTCTCACTGAGGTTGTAACGATCATTTAGCTCTTTTTTGAAAAAAACGTCATACAATATCCCATTAAAAGTTCCTGTTTGGATGTGTTCTTGAAACAACAAGGTTCGATTTCGACGGATTCCATGATGAACGAGAAACGAGTTGTCTAGAATATGAAAATGATAATCTTGGAAGCACATTTCCAAAACGTGTTGTTCTCTATCTTTGCCATAACCCAAAAACCGTTCGTCATGCAGCGGCTCACTGTTCTCACCTGAAAAGTACGAAGATGTCAGAGGAGTTAGTGTGCAGAATTGTAGCGTCACTGTCAGTTTCAGTTTCATTAGTGTCTAATAGATGGCGCAACCATCTGTGTTAGGTCATTGCGGTGTATAGTACGAATCAGTACACACACCGCTCTGACCTATTCCTACTATTACACCGCGAGAGAGAGAGAGAGAGAGAGAGAGAGAGAGAGAGAGAGAGAGAGAGAGAGAGAGGATGGAGAGAGCGGCAGAGCGAGAGGAAGAGAGTGTGTGTGTGTGAGAGAGAGAGATTTTATTATTATTAAGTCATTTTATTAAACAACAAATACATTGTTTCCCCTCTATTTGCAAGGGCTCGTTTACAAAATAAAGCTATTTATGATAACAATATTATACATAATGGCAATTTTGTACATACATACTCTAGTAGTAGTGTTTCAGTTTGCTAACTTTTACATATATACATCAAAACCACAATTTTAACTTTCATAACACCTATTAAGAATAGCTTTAAAATATATACATACGCACACACACACACACACACACACACACACACACACACACACACACACACACACACACACACACACACACACACACACACACACACACACGCACGCACGCACGCACGCACACACACACGCACACACACACACACACACACACGCACGCACGCACACACGCACACACACACACACACACACACATACACTATAGTTTTCGATTTTCGATAGCAGTACACTATATATAACGATTTCATTTTAACTCAGTACATGTTTTTCTGTAAATATAATTTGAATTAATTTATAACAATTTTTTCTGCACAACATCTCTAACAATATTTACATATGCCTGGCACACATCTTTGTCTCTTTTTAGATAAATCTCGCTTATGTTGGCTGAGGGCAGAACTTGTCTTATATTTATTCGAAATTGGTGGTCTACCAAATCACAGTCAAATATAATGTGTTCTGGTGTTTGAGGAGTTGCATTATTACAATAACAGCAATCTGTATTTTGTTCACCTATTCTATACCGAAATGATTTAGTTCCTCTATTTAAAAGTAAGTTTAATGCAGTTGTTTCAATAAGCCTTTCGTAATGCGTGTGAGAGAGAGAGAGAGAGAGAGAGAGAGAGAGAGAGAGAGAGAGAGAGAGAGAGAGAGAGAGAGAGAGAGAGAGAGAGAGAGAGAGAGAGAGATATAGATAGAGAGAGAGAGAGAGAGAGAGAGAGAGAGAGAGAGAGAGAGAGTAGAGAGAGAGAGAGAGAGAGAGAGAGAGAGAGAGAGAGAGAGAGAGAGAGAGAGAGAGAGAGTGAGAGAGAGTGAGAGAGAGTGAGAGAGAGTGAGAGAGAAAGAGAGCTAGAGAGAGAGAGTGAGAGAGAGAGCGAGAGAGAGAGAGAGAGAGAGAGAGAGAGAGAGGAGGGGAGAGTTACATACCTATGTAAAATGGTTCCCATAAAGGCGGCATCCATTTGCTTACGAAATACTCATTCATTTTATCAGTAGAAACGTTTTGCTTGGTCCACAAGTCAAAATATGGAATTCGATGACATTCTGAACAAATAAACTGAAACAAAATGACTTTAATAAATTTGCGTAAAACTTGCAGCTACTGTTATGATCGTCGTCGTGTGTTGTTGTCTGCTGTAACCACTTTGATTGTTGTCATCAGTGTATTGATCGTGATCACGGTCGTAGCGGCACTTCCTATTGTTGTTGACGTTAGGTAAGGAGTTGGATGTAAAAATATCTTACCTTGTGAAATGAAACGGCTGTCTCGTTTTTTAAGAGGACAAGTAATTCTAATCTGTCGTCTGGTAACGGCACTGACTCGTCAACTTCAAAGTGGGGAACTACGTAAACCGCTTTCTTCTGCTCACGTGGTGGCGCTTCTGTTTCTTTCGGCCGATTGTGCATCATTTTGATGAACATTTCCATCAGATTTCTCGAAGGTTTTTGCTCCACGTCAATGGATAAAACAAACTTAGTCTTAGCAGCAAGACGAGCCGCGTTTCTGCCCACGTTAACAGGGTAAAAACCATACCGTTCCATGTCAGGTCCTCCAGTAGGTGGCGCGGACAGATGAGAACATGTCAATTTTCTCACATTTCTGTTGGCAACACTGCAGGGAGGGGCACTGGAGGGAAAAAACAGAGACATCGTGACAACTTCCGCAACTTTTGGGTTGCAGTTTTGCATCAAATGCAGATAATCTATGATAAAATCATAGCTGTCTGTGGGTGCATACACTGCTATTGATATTGGCCCATTGTGTCTCTTCACTAAGTCTTGTAGATGATGTAGATAATGCCAGCTGACATGCGTGGCAAGAGTCACTGATTCGTTCCACGAAAATTGCTTCGTACCTGCTGAATAGGTTTGAAATTTTCGAAAATTGAACGTCATGTTAAGCACGTTGTGGTAAAACTTTGTGTCGACCACATTGTCATGAACCACCTCTACGCAATCTGTCCCTTTCCACATCCGCGGTTTCACATAAAGATTGGTGCTAATGTCGAGATGCAATTGCAATAATTTCACTAGTATTAATAACACCAATAGCTGTAAAAGCAGCAGCTTGAGAAATAATGCATTCTTCCCCATTTGTGACACAGCAGACAAAAGATACAAAACTTCTAAGCAGTAGTAATACTTACTGGTTAACGAACTTTATTTTACAAGTAATAGAACAAGGTCAGACCCGGAGGGAAACTCCTTGTTAGCAAGCTGCATTTAGCCCAAAAATCCTTGTTGGCACAAACGAGCTGGCAACTGCTACATGCATTCACATCAGCTAATTATTTAAAATCTTTCTCTATTTATGCAAAACCGGTCCCAATCTTAAACTGTAAGTGAATATTGTTGTTGATTGTTGGCATCCTTCTGTCTCGAAACACAATTTCGCATTATGAAAATGTTTAAAATTCATTAGAGTTTAATCAGCTGCAGAAGGGAAGCGAATGACAGGCGATGTTATTTATTTATTTTGTTAAACAACTGATAAAGATGATAGAATTTTGTTAAAATGTAATCATGTTATTTAACTCAGCTAACAGTAACTAATCAAAGTTAAACTACTAAACTACAGAGGCACCTCTGTAAATATATATTGATTTTCAATAAAAGATTTTTCATCATTATCGTCATCGTCGTCGTTATCATCATCATCGTCATCGTCGTCGTCATCTTCATCATCATCGTCGTCGTCAGTTAGTAACTTAACTGGCCTATCGCCTTAGAGCGTCGTAAAGTCTCGATGCGCCCCTGACTGCACATGGAAAAGGTTCTTAACCTCCACGTACACTGAGTGCTTCACCTCCCCCTCAAGATGTAATGGTATAAGCCATACGTGTTGTGTTACGGCTCAGTGTGGGTTCACGAGATGTTTGTGCTAGTAGACTTCTAATAGACTCGTGTGGTTTGATTTTCCGTCGGGACGAACGAATCTCGGTAAGTTAATGTTTTTTACACAGACAGACAGAGAGAGAGACAGAGAGAGAGAGGGGGGAGAAAGAGAGAGAGAGAGAGAGAGAGAGAGAGAGAGAGAGAGAGAGAGAGAGAGAGAGAGAGAGAGAGAGAGAGAGAGAGAGAGAGGGGGGGGTGAAAGAGAGAGAGAGAGAGAGAGAGAGAGCGTGAGAGAGAGAGAGAGAGAGAGAGAGAGAGAGAGAGAGAGAGAGAGAGAGAGAGAGAGAGAGAGAGAGATCTCGGTAAGTTAATATTTTTTTACACCAAATTATCATAATTATGAGTTTTAATCTTTTGCTTTGCACTGACCTAAATTATAGGTTAACTAAACTACCACAACTTTATTAAAACTTTTAATTTACATAGTTAAAAATCATGTCAAACGTTTCGACAGGTCACTGCTGTCACCATCAGTGGTAATTTTTTGCAAATATCCAACCAGTTTATATAGGCATTGCACCTTTTAAGTGTTAACAGAAGCCAAGCAAACGTAACCTTTACGTAATGTAAAATTTATTCCTATAGCGAACTACACAATTTACAATTTCACCACGATGAACAATAGAATGCATTTAAGATTCATAAAAAACATAAAATTTGAAAGACGTTAAAATAATTCATCGTGAAAAGTATAATTTAAATAAACGTGTTTTAAAATGTTGTCTAAAACAATCTAATGAATTTGTAGAACGTGTAGCAACAGGCAAGTTATTCCAGAGATGCGGAGCTTAGACAGAAAAAGCTTTTTCACCTTAGAATACTGTATTTGGAACTGGCTGATGTAAATGAATTAGTTCATTAGCATTAGAACGAAGTGTCCGGGATTTGTTAAGAGATCAGTAAGGTATGCAGGTGCCAAACCATGTAGAATCTGACACGGTAATTGAACCATTACTGCGTTTCATCCACGCAGTAATGGTTCAATTAACGCGTAAACAACCGTTTTCGGTGTGAACATGCTACTAAGTTTTCGGCATCAAAATGTTAATAATGTAGGTCTTCACATTGTAGCCCCATTATATATATATATATATATATAATCAATACTTTCTTCCATATTCCGTACGAATGTTGCTAAACATTTCATTTCATTTTCTGGACCATGTTAATTCAGAACTATCTACCTAATTATATAAAATCAGAACATTGTATTTATAAATATAAAGAAGGCCTCAAACTCTTTATTATGAAAGGTATTAAAAATGCAGAGATCATTGTAGAAATTAGTTTACAAACGTTAAACCAGACTGATTGCAATGATTCAGATGAATTTAGAATTAATCGAAACTCGACAACAGCACACCTTAACTGGGCTTCATGCCAGAATTCATCAGCATAATTATCTATCATAATCTAACGCTTTTAACATAGTTTTACAGGTCCTCTTTTACTCTTCCCTTTCTAATAAAGAATTTATCGTCGTGGGGCTGGCTAATTTAAGCCTACATATGTGACTGAGCTGTTCACAATCGTTTTACGTTGATGTGTTGCCCTCTAATCCAATGTTTCAAATCGCACTCAAAGAAGAACAAGAATGGACTATACTCCATAACAAGAAGAAGTAAAAGAAACTTTGTAGGTGGGTGGACATAATCTGACTCCTCTCACCATTCGCAGTTGCGGTTGCCTTGCTGATTTATTTACATTTATTACATTCTTAGTTCATGTGAATCTAATTTTTTATTTTTAGTTTTTTTCTTCTTTCACTTTTTTATTACATTTTTCACATCCTTTCACTTTTAATTCTCCTTTCCCCCCTTAACCTCATTTTACTTTTACACCTACACATTCTTTCTATTTGCCATATTGGGCCTGACCTTTGTAAGTTTTTTTGGACAACCCCAATAATCCATTGATCAACTTTATTATTTACACGTTTGTTTTCGTTTAATTTGTTTTCGTTTAATTTGTTTTCCTTTGATTTGTTTTCCTTTGATTTGTTTTCCTTTAATTTGTTTTCCTTTAATTTGTTTTCTTTGTTTGTTTTCCTTTAATTTGTTTTCCTTTAATTTGTTTTCCTTTAATTTGTTTTCTTTGTTTGTTTTCCTTTAATTTGTTTTCCTTTAATTTGTTTTCTTTGTTTGTTTTCCTTTAATTTGCTATTTTGTATTTTCACCAAATACGTATATTTATGTATGATTTTCTCATGGCAAATGGAATAAACTAAACTAAATTAAACGAACAGTAGAGATTTTTCATTGAAAATGGGGTCTACAGACGATAGGCTTCTTTGTTGTTTAATAAGTGCTGGTTCGCGGCAATAGTTCAGCGCATTTGCAAGTTTCTTCCTCCTAGTTACCAACCTCCCAGTCAAACGGGATTTATGGGGTTTCAAGAGGCTTCATATAGCCAGGAGGGACATAAACTAAATATAGACTCAGACTTGTAAATAAAAATCTAGTGTCAAATCGCAACAGATGGCTTGTGGCGGCCATTTTGTGTGTGAATCATTTTTAATGATCAACTTTTTCCTGGCTGTTGAACCGTGACGTATGAAATCCAGCCGTTAGTTTTCCGAATTTTGGTGGTCTTTTTAATCTTTTTATTTTTCTGGTTAGTAACTTATAATCTATGATGGTGGCACCTAACCAGTTGAATTTTGAAACCAAACTACAGTAAGTCCTCGCTTAACGGCGCTATGTTCCAGCAAAACACGATGTTAAGTGAAACGTCGTTAAACAAACCAAACTACAGTAAGTCCTCGCTTAACGACGCTAATGTGTTCCAGCAAAATGCGATGTTAGGCAAAACGTCGTTAAACAAAACCAAAACTTCCATAGAAAGTAATGTAAAAGAATTGAGATACGGTCCAAAGGCAAAAATCAATGCTGCTTAAATCGTATAAATTAAATGTTTGATGAGTTTGTTTATGGTTTCTTCTAGTTAATTTCTTTCTCCTTGCTTGAAATCGCCCACCTTTCGTACCACTACGTACCTACCTATCTAGTGGTTTCTCTTTCATTAAGGTTTAAGCCTAGGGCAGCCATTAAACAATAAGCACTGCAGAGTCAAAGCCAAGTGCTGCATGTGGCGACATTGAAAATTTTATCATACAAGAGTACTGTATCATTTACTACGTAGTCTGGTTGCTATAGCAACAGGTTGCAGGTAGAATTTCTTCGCACAAAGTTTGTTCACAGATCTCGCTTGACAGAAATTGTAGCCAGTATAGTAGTCAGTCCAGAAGGAAAAACGTGTAATAATTGCAGTGTTTATGTTACTGTTGCACTTTTAAAACAGAATGATGCAATATGTGCCATTTTAATGCTTCATGTTAAGTAAAAAAGTTGTTGATAAAATGAAAATTGGCTTTCAGCAAATTAAAAAAAAGATTATTAAAATAAAACGTGCCTCGTTAAGTGAAAAGAAGGTGTCAAATGTTCCGCATCGTTCAAACGAAATATCGCTAAACGGCGAATCGTTAAGCCGGACTAATTGTACTTTTTTAAACTTCCTGGTTGGCTATAAGGGATCCTATTATTATTACCATTATCATTATCATTATCATTATCATTATCAATATCATCATCATCATCATCATCATCATCATCATCATCATCATCATCATCATCATCATCATCACCATCACCATCACCTGGTTGGCTATAAGGGATCCTATTATCATTATCATCATCATCATCATCATCATCATCATCATCATCATCATCATCATCATCATCATCATCATCATCCACCATCACCATCACCATCATCATCATCATCATTATTATCACCTGGTTGGCTATAAGGGATCCTATTATTATTGCCATTTTCATTATCAATATCATTATCATTATCACCATCACCATCATCATCACCATCGCCATCACCATCACCTGGTTGGCTATAAGGGATCCTATTATTATTACCATTTTCATTATCATTATCAATATCATTATCATTATCACCATCACCATCACCATCATCATCACCATCACCATCACCATCATCACCATCACCATCGTCATCATCATCATCATCATCATCATCATTAGACAAAGGGACTTACTGAGCGAATGTGCAAGAAATCAACCCGAATCGAATTCACAAATCTACTGAGATTGTTGATGTCAAGATTGCTGCGGGAACGGGCGCGAAAAGAAAGCAAATATGCTTGGCGTATCGCGCGACTTGTTGATATGATTTCAGATCTCACCCCACGCGTTGATATCTGGCCAAACGTCATGTTTCTCAACATTCTCGCCCTGCACACGCACGCGCGGTATGTCAGAGTCGTTGATTCACTGTAAATTCTTGGTGACGCACAGGGGCGTATTAACTAATAAGCTAGCTAAGCCGTAGCCCAGGGCTGCGAACTTTGAGGGCGTCACAGTTTACAAAAAATTCTTATTCTCCTCGGAAAATGTGCATATACTTTCACATTCGTGTAGAGAGCGCATTTTATAACACACCACAAGAAGTTTACTGACATCAGCTTTTATATAATTGCCACATAACGAACAGGTGCAAGGTATTACACAGCAAGTAGTTGCGCAGCGTGCTTGAATATAAGCACTATGCAAATACATGTAATTAATAATGACCACGTAGAAACTAGGTTGATAGTATTTCTAACACACCACAAGCAATTATTTAATCTGCTTATTACATAAGCAACCATAAATTCACAATATAGATGGGCGGGAGAGATCTATCAGCAGGGTGCATAAGATTATGGATATGTATAAAATAAATAAAATGGCTTATTTTATGGATTTTTGAAATTTTATTTTATAGATATCAATAAAATAAGAAATAGACTATATCTGGAACGAGATGCCCAGGGGGAAATCAATTAAAAAGTAAAAACAGGATGCTTGAAACGTGTTTTTAAACACGCAGGACTTAGTTTTAATTTTATCGGTTTCATATCACTTCAAATTTAATCAAATTTTACGAGACAATGCCCTGTAATTCATCACTTCAGTTCAAATAATTCATCTATTTGGTACGAATGTAGAATGCCCTCTAGGCTGAAGTTTCCGATCCAATGCCTGTATTCAGTTTTGATTGCCTTATTTTGTACAAAAAATCACAAAAAAAATTTTTTGTTTTATGCATTTCTTATTTTATGGATTTTTCAAATTTTATTTTGTGGATTTTTGGTCTTATTTTATGGATATCCATAATCTTATGCAGCCTGTCTATCAGCCTAGGGCGTCGTAAAGTCTTGGATACGCCCCCGGACTGATAAGTCCGTAGAAGCCAACCCTACCAGCTTTAGACTCTGCTACAACAACAAGAACCAAATGCAGGAGAGATTTTACACGAAGAAAACTGTGGTTGCCGCTGACCACAGTGATTATTTATTCAAGAAACGGAACTGTAGAAAATGCGCAGCAGTATTCCGGTAATAAACAAGACAGTTTCAACTGCAGGCGTTGGTGGCGCTGCTTGGCGGATCAAAACCATTCCAGAAAAACATGCGAATGTGGAAAATGGCGTGAGTTTTACGAAGACGCTTTAATTTACAGTAAAAACACCACGAGTTTAGTAAAAGTTTATTAAACCATGTCAAACGTTTAGACAGGCTGCTGATAGTTAATGATTAAACAGACCAGTAAAGAAATTGATACAGTAACTTAAGCACTAATTATGTATTTACAAAAGCCAAATAGGTAATGATTAAACAGACCAGTAAAGAAATTGATACAGTAACTTAAGCACTAATTATGTATTTACGAAAGCCAAATAGGTAGTGATTAAACAGACCAGTAAAGAAATTGATACAGTAACTTAAGCACTAATTATGTATTTACAAAAGCCAAATAAGCAGACCTGAAGAAAAGAAATCAATACAGTAACAAATAGCTAAGTGTTTGAAAATAAAGTTAAAGGAATTGAACTGGTTTGTACATTAAGAGAAGGCTTATTAGGGTACATAGATAAACTTTCTTTTATTAATAAGTCCCAGAAGACACTAAGTCTCACGCAAAACTGTGCTCAATACAATAGAGTGTCAAGCAATGGGACAGTGGACAGAAGACAATAAGTCTTAGGCAAAGCTGTGCTCAATACAATACAGTGTCAAGCAATGGGACAGTGGACAGAAGACACTAAGTCTTAGGCAAAACTGTGCTCAATACAATACAGTGTCAAGCAATTGGGACAGTGGACAGAAGACACTAAGTCTCACGCAAAACTGTGCTCAATACAATAGAGTGTCAAGCAATGGGACAGTGGACAGAAGACAATAAGTCTTAGGCAAAGCTGTGCTCAATACAATACAGTGTCAGGCAATGGGACAGTGGACAGAAGACACTTGTAACGACCAGCTTAGCATATATCTTTGTATTTGTAACTAGATTTAGTTATTACTAACTTAACTTCGTTGTAGAACGAGATATGTTTTTCTAGCCAATGTAAACTTTACGGTAGTATACGTAATTTAGTTTGGGCTGTATAAAATTGTTGCTTATAGCTGTTCAATGTATAAACCAGGTGTTACACTTTAGTTATGCGCATAGGTCAAATCTAGGGTAAACTCGTCGAACGGATATGCAAATACGGGTTATCCTGCTATAGTGTTATTGAAGCCAGACTATTAGACAACCGGCTTTAGAGGTCTTTTCACACAGATGTGTAGAGAACGACGTGGCTCTTGGCAAGAGTGACTTGTGGGCAGATATAATGCTGGACAGTTTTTTTAACATATGTTTTGCTTCTTTGCATATAAATCGTGCAACTTTAGCTGGCTCTACCAAACGCTAATGTTTAGTGAAAGTTCCAACTACGTGCTAGTGACTATTTGTGTGGGCAGTTCTAGTATCAAGCCCAGTTCTCCATTTGCTTACATCGAGTTACGTTGTGACATCTGACGTGAAAAACCAAACTACCGTTCTACCAACGCAGGACGCTTCCGAGAACGACTCCCATCTGCTTATGACTTCGCAGTTCAGCTATGCTCTAAACACCCGGGTGTGCACACCGATGTTGTGGATCCGCCACCTTCGTCGTCGTGCTACCGCCGATAAGTATTGCAGACGTATGCTTTCATTGATGCTGAGACTGTAAGTGATAAATTCTCTCGTTTCATTTGTTTAACTACTAGGCCACCGCCTGTTGCTTCCTTTTGTACAACTATATTTGCTTCGACTGGCAGTGGCTGGTAAAAACTAAGACACAGCTCAAAGTGCTGATAGCTTACATTACAACCTCATGTGGATGGAGCTTTACTTTATGGACATACTATTAACAAGCGTTGGTGAACTGTTAGATTATTTTATTTTGTTAGCCAAAGGTAATTTTTGGGTATTGTTTGTAGCATCTGAAAGTATTACCGGTCAGTAAACTTTGAGTAGTGTAGCAATACATGTTTATTGAATGGGTACCCGGGTACAAATTAATTGCTGTCATTTGGTTTGAACTAATTTTATATTATCAACATTTATGAATATTAAAGGCTTATCTTATCATAAAAACTGCATAAAATTAGTTTCACGTTTTGTGTTCAAGAAATATATTGAGTAAAAACTGAGTAGTATGACACACGCTACCAAACAATAAGAGCGCTGATTGCTCATACTTGATTGTGAGATCCGCCCCCCATTACACTGGTGGCAGCGGTGGGATCAGATCTCAATTACGCCAGACATTCTATTCATTTAGTTTTGAAAAATTGATATGTTATTTAGGCATTGGTTTAATGCTCATTGTTTCTAGTTATCTAGATGTTTTTCAGCGCATTGTAACTTTTTCAAATGGAAGGATACATTGAACTTACCCGCCCCCAATTGGAACTACTTAGTCCTGAAGCACTTCGAGGAATAGCGCATAGCCGTAATCTGGTTTATGAAAGACGTAACCGCGAGCAGCTGATTTCATCTATTTTGCATAGTCAGACCATTAGGAGACCGCCAGCTTTGGATCCTAAAATGATGGAAAGTGGCTCCATCACTGGATATCAGCCTGGTGCCAAATCCGAAGATGGTGCACATAAATTAGATGAAGTGACACAGTCTTCTCACGCTGAAGAAGAAGACCCTGTCCAACAGCTAGCAGATGAATCACCACCTCCAGAATTGGATATAATGGCAGGAGATCCTGACCCTTTGTGCATGGATCTACCACCTAGAGGTAAACGACAACCTGCCCATGTGAGTGTAGGCCAATTACCAGATGTGGATTTAGCCCAGTATGCTGGATTCGATGCAGAGCGGCTTGCAATGCTGCTGGAATTTCAACGCGAACGTATGAAACATGAAAGTGAAGAACGGGCTAAGGAACGTCAACACGCATTGCAGCTACACAAGATGAGTCTGTCTTTCGAATCTGAGATGGCAGCCACATCAGAATCCAGGCATCCACGTTGTACTGCAGCTAATACCCAAGAGGGAGCTATTGAAGATAGATCTACTCCAAGACATGAGAGTCTAAAGATTAAATACTTTGGAGAAGGGTCACAGGAACCGGATCTAGCTGAATACTTTAGCTACTTGGAGCGCTGTCTGGTGGTAAACAGGATACCCAAGAAAGATTGGCCATGTGTCCTATCTCGTGCCTTAGCAGGACATACTAAAGCCCTCCGTGCTTACAACTGTGTCCCCCAGGGAGACTTGCAGGACTATGACAAGATCAAAGAGTGTGTTCTTTCTTTCTTCTCCTTGACTCCAGATTACTATCGTCAAACCTTCCGGAAAGTGACACGAGGTGTGGATGAGTGTTACCGTGCGTATTTTACCCGAGTTAAAAATGCAGGGAATCTTTGGCTACAAGCAGCTAATGTTCAGACATTGGAACAAGCAAAAGATTTGTTCTATCTGGAGCAAGCATTAAGTCGTGTTCCCCCACAGATCGCCAGATGGGTGCGACGGAATAACATAATAGGCTTTGAAGATGTTGCTATCAAATGTGACTACTATGCATACTCTGAAGGATTAGATTTAGATAAGCAATCACACTACAGTAGCAGGGGTAAGCCAATGAAGCAGCATCGGTCCAGCAAGAATAACAAGCCAGTAGATGAGCCACGTGAGGCTGAGAGCCTCCAGAAGTCAGCAAGATGCTTCAACTGCGGTGGATATGGACATTATGCAGCTAGCTGTCCTAGAGCAAAACGTCCACCCAAAGCAAATATGCCAATGGCTAGGACGAATGCCATAAGAGGACAGATCCAGTACACTGAACTCCCCTCCACTGACGGAATCACTTATGGTAAAGATGAACCATACTGTTTTCCAGCTCGAATAAATAGCTACAAAGTCGATGTACAGCGTGACACAGGGGCTAACGTAAACTGCATACATCGTCGCTATGTCAATGTTGAGCAGCTAGTACCCGGACGAACAGTCGACATATTGTGCGGTCATGGTGATCGACGCCCATGTGAAGTGGCAAGACTGCCAATAGAGAGCCAGGTGGTGACTGGAGAATTAGAGTTCGTGGTTCAAGACAAACTGCCATCAGATTGTCTTCTAGGAAACAACTATATGGAAACCTTCATCCCAAAATCCATGGTAGGGAAGAGGCTCCCAAATGATGTTTCACAGAGAGAAGACCATTGCACCAGTTCTAGTACCCAGACGTCTAGTTCTCAGTTGAAGAAACCACAGACAAGGAAAGTCACAAAGAAACCCACCAATGCTAGGCCTACAATAGCAAATGTGGCTGAGGTGGCAAGCAGTGGTGACCCATGTAGTTCACATAGAGACATTGATGCTGACATCAAGACACAAGTGATGACTAGAGCCCAAGCAAAGAAACTGCAGGAAGAAGACCAACATGATGCGGCCCCAGAAGATGAGCTGAATAGCGTGCTAGACAAAAAGCCATTTTGTGCCGGCGAGGACCGTGACAAACTCAGACAGCAGCAACAAGGGTGCGTAACGCTGAAGCCACTGTTCGACAGTGTAATTCCAGAAGAGGAAGCTGTACAGTTAGGCAAAGGTTACTACATAAAAGATGGTCTACTTCTGCTTTTCCTGAGACGAGCCAAAGACAAGGAAGGGAAAAGCTTGATAGTCCTGCCAAAAGAGAGGAGAGCTGAAGTACTGAAAATAGCTCACGACAATAAACTGGCAGCACATTTTGGAATACAAAAGACAACACAGAAGGTGCTGAGCATGTTCTTTTGGCCACAAGTACATAGCGACATAAGAGCTTACGTACGTAGTTGCCCAATATGCCAGAAATGTTCGAAGAGAAGGACTGCAGACCGAGTCAAACTGCGACCAATCTCTGTGGATCAACTACCCTTCCAGAAAGTGTCAATGGATTATATGGGGCCACTTGCACGTACGAAAAGTGGTAATAAGTATGCACTAGTGATAACTGACTATTGCACCAGATACCCGGAAGTTTATCCAACAAAGTCACAGACGGCTGAGTGCACCGTAAAGGCCCTACTACGTTACATAGCAACATATGGTATACCGATGGAGATTGTAACCGATCAAGGTCCGGCTTTTGTTTCACAAGTCCTACAGGATCTGGAGGCTGTGCTAGGTACACGAGGTATATTGGCTACTCCATATCATCCTCAGACATCTGGCCTGACTGAGAGGTACAATCAAACTTTGAAGACATCAATTCGAAAGCTCCAGATGAGTGCAGGATCCTGGGAGTGGGACGAACTTATTCCGCTAGTACTTTTTGCATACCGGGATTGTCCCCAAAGTTCTACCTCATACTCACCATTCGAGATGGTGTACGGGTTTCCGATCAGAGGCCCATTAGCTATGTTACGTGAGAGATTTGACTTACAGAGACCCAAGCAGCTGACAGATGTCCACACTTTTGTGCAAGAGCTCATGGATCGGATGGAACAGGTGACCAATGAAGCTCACGAGTCACTGCGTGAAGCACAACTCGCTCAAAAGAAGTGGTACGATCAGAAAGCACGGGAAAGATCTTTAGAAGTAGGCAGTAAAGTCTTGGTTTTGTTGCCAAAGAGTACAAAGAAGCTGCAACGTGTATGGAAAGGACCATACCAAGTGTTGGAAAAGGTGTCTGACCAAGTCTATAAAATTGCTTTTCGTGGTAAGAAGCATCGGCAGAAATGCTTCCACATAAACCTACTACGCCCTTGGGTAGAGCGCACTGAAGGTCATGTGATGCTGTCTATAGCCACTCCGGGAAAAGGCAATGAGACGTATCAGGAAGGCGAGGTACAGGAGCATATGTTTCCACCAGTTACACAACAAACACAAAGTGTGGATGATATTAGCATACCCGACCACCTCTCCAAGACTCAGAAGCAGCAGCTGATACACATATTTCGTAAACATGCTGATGTGTTTTCAGATGTGCCAGGTTGCACAGATCTGATACAGCACGAGATTTTTGTTCCTAAAGACTATAAGCCTATTCGTCAAGCTCCATATCGTGTGCCAAAAGCACAAGAAGAAGCACTTCGGAGAGAAGTCGATGAGATGATTAAGCTGGGTATAATCCAGAAGTCAGACTCCAGTACAACAAGTCCAGTTGTAGTTGTTCCCAAAAAGGATGGGACTATCCGATTTTGTGTTAACTACATCAAGCTCAATGAAGTCACAACCTTTGACCCATACCCAATCCCAAATATGCAGGAATTGCTCAGCAATATGCATGGAGCCAAGTATATGACGAAGTTGGATTTAACCAAAGGGTATTGGCAAATACCATTGCACCCCGATTCACGCAAGCTATCATCATTCGTTCTACCTTGGGGACAGTGGGAGTTTCTCGTGATGCCTTTTGGCTTGGTTAATGCGGCCGCAACCTGCCAAAAACTCATGGATAGACTCCTGGAAGGATCTCCTCATTTTGCGAGAGGCTACATAGATGACACAGTCATTTGGAGCCCAGATTGGTCACAACATTTAAAGCATGTTGATGATATTCTTTCGCGGGTATTTAGGGCCAAGCTTACCATCAAGCCAAAGAAGTGTGCGTTCGCTTTGAGCAAAGTCGACTTTTTAGGACATGTGGTTGGACAAGATGTCCTGCGACCACAATCAGATAAACTGGAGCTTATTAAACATTTTCCTCGACCCAAGACAAAAAAAGAAGTTCGAAGTTTCCTCGGCTTTATTGGCTTCTATCGTTCCTTTGTTCCAGGCTTTAGTAGCATAGCCACTCCGCTGTACGAACTTACAAAGAAGCATAGGCCCAACGATGTTGTGTGAATCTGCATTCATTCAGCTCCGGGAGGCAGTTACCTCAGATACCTTTCTAGGAGCACCAGATTTCAGCAAAGAATTCCTCTTGACTGTAGATGCATCAACCACAGGCCTTGGAGGCATTCTGTCCCAAAAGACAGATGAAGGGAATGAGCGGGCCATAACTTATATCAGCCGGAAATTAACTAAACCAGAGTCAAACTATGCAGTGGTGGAACTGGAACTCCTTGCAATAGTCTGGGCAGTGCAAAAACTGAGTTACTATCTTCTGGGAAGGCAGTTCGTCATCCGTTCAGACCATCAGTGTCTCACTTGGTTGCAAAGGATGAAAGGGAAGAACCGTAAGCTGGCCCGTTGGTCATTAATCCTACAGGAATACACATTCCGGATTGGGTATATCAAGGGTAAGGCCAACATCGCAGACGGTCTATCACGCAACTGGGAAGCTGATAAGCCTGACACTGCCGCGTAACCATACCCAAGAACCAAAGATAATGCAGGCGCTGATCGAAATGGAATAGCCTATGATTCCATGAGAATAATAGTCTTCAAATTAGGGGGCTGTGTAACGACCAGCTTAGCATATATCTTTGTATTTGTAACTAGATTTAGTTATTACTAACTTAACTTCGTTGTAGAACGAGATATGTTTTTCTAGCCAATGTAAACTTTACGGTAGTATACGTAATTTAGTTTGGGCTGTATAAAATTGTTGCTTATAGCTGTTCAATGTATAAACCAGGTGTTACACTTTAGTTATGCGCATAGGTCAAATCTAGGGTAAACTCGTCGAACGGATATGCAAATACGGGTTATCCTGCTATAGTGTTATTGAAGCCAGACTATTAGACAACCGGCTTTAGAGGTCTTTTCACACAGATGTGTAGGGAACGACGTGGCTCTTGGCAAGAGTGACTTGTGGGCAGATATAATGCTGGACAGTTTTTTTTACTTTTGTTTTGCTTCTTTGCATATAAATCGTGCAACTTTAGCTGGCTCTACCAAACGCTAATGTTTAGTGAAAGTTCCAACTACGTGTTAGTGACTATTTGTGTGGGCAGTTCTAGTATCAAGCCCAGTTCTCCATTTGCTTACATCGAGTTACGTTGTGACATCTGACGTGAAAAACCAAACTACCGTTCTACCAACGCAGGACGCTTCCGAGAACGACTCCCATCTGCTTATGACTTCGCAGTTCAGCTATGCTCTAAACACCCGGGTGTGCACACCGATGTTGTGGATCCGCCACCTTCGTCGTCGTGCTGCCGCCGATAAGTATTGCAGACGTATGCTTTCATTGATGCTGAGACTGTAAGTGATAAATTCTCGTTTCTTTTGTTTAACTACTAGGCCACCGCCTGTTGCTTCCTTTTGTACAACGATACTTGCTTCGACTGGCAGTGGCTGGTAAAACTAAGACTCAGTTCAAAGTGCTGATAGCTTACATTACAACCTCGTGTGGATGGAGCTTTACTTTATGGACATACTATTAACAAGCGTTGGTGAACTGTTAGATTATTTTATTTTGTTAGCCAAAGGTAATTTTTGGGTATTGTTTGTAGCATCTGAAAGTATTACCGGTCAGTAAACTTTGAGTAGTGTAGCAATACATGTTTATTGAATGGGTACCCGGGTACAAATTAACTGCTGTCATTTGGTTTGAACTAATTTTATATTATCAACATTTATGAATATTAAAGGCTTATCTTATCATAAAAACTGCATAAAATTAGTTTCACGTTTTGTGTTCAAGAAATATATTGAGTAAAAACTGAGTAGTATGACACACGCTACCAAACAATAAGAGCGCTGATTGCTCATACTTGATTGTGAGATCCGCCCCATTACAACTAAGTCTCAGGCAAAGCTGTGCTCAATACAATAGAGTGTCAAGCAATGGGACAGTGGACAGAAGACACTAAGTCTTAGGCAAAACTGTGCTCAATACAATACAGTGTCAAGCAATGGGAAAGTGGACAGAAGACACTAAGTCTTAGGCAAAACTGTGCTCAATACAATACAGTGTCAAGCAATGGGACAGTGGACAGTGGACAGAAGACACTAAGTCTCAGGCAAAGCTGTGCTCAATACAATACAGTGTCAAGCAATGGGACAGTGGACAGAAGACACTAAGTCTTAGGCAAAACTGTGCTCAATACAATACAGTGTCAGGCAATGGGACAGTGGACAGAAGACACTAAGTCTCAGGCAAAGCTGTGCTCAATACAATACAGTGTCAAGCAATGGGACAGTGAACAGAAGACACTAAGTCTCACGCAAAACTGTGCTCAATACAATACAGTGGCAAGCAATGGGACAGTGGACAGAAGACACTAAGTCTCAGGCAAAACTGTGCTCAATACAATACAGTGGCAAGCAATGGGACAGTGGACAGAAGACAATAAGTCTTAGGCAAAGCTGTGCTCAATACAATACAGTGTCAAGCAATGGGACAGTGGACAGAAGACACTAAGTCTTTGGCAAAACTGTGCTCAATACAATACAATACAGTGTCAGGCAATGGGACAGTGGACAGAAGACACTAAGTCTCAGGCAAAGCTGTGCTCAATACAATGGAGTGTCAAGCAATGGGACAGTGGACAGAAGACACTAAGTCTTAGGCACAACTGTGCTCAATACAATACAGTGTCAAGCAATGGGACAGTGGACAGAAGACACTAAGTCTTAGGCAAAACTGTGCTCAATACAATACAGTGTCAAGCAATGGGACAGTGGACAGTGGACAGAAGACACTAAGTCTCAGGCAAAGCTGTGCTCAATACAATACAGTGTCAAGCAATGGGACAGTGGACAGAAGACACTAAGTCTTAGGCAAAACTGTGCTCAATACAATACAGTGTCAGGCAATGGGACAGTGGACAGAAGACACTAAGTCTCAGGCAAAGCTGTGCTCAATACAATACAGTGTCAAGCAATGAGACAGTGGACAGAAGACACTAAGTCTTAGGCAAAACTGTGCTCAATACAATACAGTGTCAAGCAATGGGACAGTGGACAGAAGACACTAAGTCTTAGGCAAAACTGTGCTCAATACAATACAGTGTCAAGCAATGGGACAGTGGACAGAAGACACTAAGTCTTAGGCAAAACTGTGCTCAATACGATACAGTGTCAAGCAATGGGACAGTGGACAGTGGACAGAAGACACTAAGTCTCAGGCAAAGCTGTGCTCAATACAATACAGTGTCAAGCAATGGGACAGTGGACAGAAGAAACTAAGTCTTAGGCAAAACTGTGCTCAATACAATACAGTGTCAAGCAATTGGGACAGTGGACAGAAGACACTAAGTCTTAGGCAAAACTGTGCCCAATACAATACAGTGTCCAGCAATGGGACAGTGGACAGAAGACACTAAGTCTTAGGCAAAACTGTGCTCAATACAATACAGTGTCAGGCAATGGGACAGTGGACAGAAGACAATAAGTCTTAGGCAAAGCTAGTAACATTTACAGCTAAACAAAGAGAGACTACTCTGCCAAAAATTGCCCTGTATGATAAAACATTAGTTATAGCCTTAGTGCATCATAAACGGGCACTATTAAAATTTACGATACATTAGCACATTATGATAATATCCTGGTAGGAAAGAAACCACTAATGAAGCCAGGCATACCTATGTGCAAACCTTGCAAGCCAAAAATGCTAATAGATCTTTTCAGTTTCAGCATTTGATCTTGATCGGCGAAAGGTCAAAGGTCAAGTGTACGAAACAAAGCATTTGTGTACACTTGACAACGTCTCGCAGCCCATGCTGTTGTAATAGTAACAGTTTTAACAGCTAGCTAGAACCTTACCTAGTTCATATTTTCTTGTTCCCTAGCAAGATCCTGCTAGTAAATCACTCTATGCACAGACTAATGCATAATTAAGCAAAGTCCAGGTAAAACAACTGAAGATACTGAACGATGCGGCAGACGGCTTTGCTTTGCATACACGTCACGTGACGGTTATAGTTAAGACGCATTGTACTGTATCAGATGCCGAGAAATAAATCCGAAAAATTCGGAAAAGGGAGAATAAAAAGATGAAAAATTTATAACAATTTAAAAAAAGACCATATAAAACTAAAAATGTAGCTTGCAACTCAGCATTGTACATTTTGTTGATCCAAATCATGTCGCCGTTGATTGGTGCCATCTTGGTGACGTCATGCATTCGACCTTGATGCCACGCGGATTATTAGGATGCGCTGTATTGAAAAGATTTCTTGTTTGTTTTACGACCATGCCGTTTCACAAAACCTGCATTCATTTCCGACTGCAACAGTTGTATAAACAAACTTACAGATAAGAAAATAATAAACCAGTCCAGAAAAGCGCAAATCTCAACATAACTTGGCTTCTTTTAACAGCCAGAACTTGGCTTCTTTTACCAGCTTGTATTTTAAAGTTAAACAGTAACTATTTAATTGGCTATTAAGGAAATATTGTTAAATATTCGAACATTGTTAAATAATTTCTCATTTCTTATTTACGTTAATGTAAATCTACTGTAAGACTGTACGTAATGTAATGTAATGTCATATAATGTAATGTAAATGCACTGTAATGTGTAATGTAATGTAATGTGTAACGCAATGTAATGTGTAATGTAAGGTAGTGTAACTTCACTGTACTGTAATGCGATGTAATGTAATGTAATGTTATATAATGCAATGTAATGTGTAACGCAATGCAATGTATAATGTAAGGTAGTGTAACTTCACTGTACTGTAATGTAATGTAAATGTAATGTAATGAATGTAATGTCATGTAATGTGTAATGTTACGTAACGTAATGTGTAATGTAACGTAGTTTAATGTGACGTGATGTAATGTAAGATAGTGTAATGTAAATGTACTGTAATGTACCGTAATGTAATTTAATTTAAATGTAATGTAATGTAATGTAATGTAATGTAAATGTATTGTAATATACCGTAATGTAATGTAATGTAAATGTACTGTAACATACCGTAACGTAATGTAAATGTACTGTAATGTTTCCTTATGCGCACATGCAGTTGTTGTAGGGCAAAGCTTAAGTGTACCACAGCAATGCGTCACGTAACTATAACCGTCACGTGACGTGTATGCAAAGCAATGCCGTCCGCCGCATCGTTAAATTATGTCCCAAAAACTTTCCATGCAGATTTATATTACTTGGTTTATCGCGTACCTACTGGAAAGACTTATGTAACTAGAAAAGAAAATTATTTATTATTTAAAATGTTTTCCACAAATTAGTAAAATGTCACTGACTCACCCTCCAGGGTGCATAACTCAGAAACCAAAAACATATTTTTAATCTTATTGACGAGATACAGTAATTTAAAATTTTACTTAGTTAGTGACATGTGCGCTACGAATGTTCTGTTTATTTTTTCAACCTCTACTCAATGTTATCTAAACTTGTTTCAAACGACCTACCATCAAAATGGCTGCGTCTAACGGTCGTAGCGGGAGTTTAAATTTACATGTTTTATACAGCGTGATCCCGGATTGAAGTCCCTGTATGTAAAAAGATGGTATGTAAGCGATATAAGATTTCAAGACGAATTTTTTAAGCTTTATGTAAGTCGAGGGTTTTCTTGTGCTTGATAGTTCTATGAGAATCTCGCAAAGTGCAAACTCTTTTAACTCTTTATCGTCTCAGCTGTCTATGCTGCGCCAGGGAATCGTCTTACACAAACAACCGTCTCCGCCGCACAGCTTCACGTGTTTTTACTAGCAAGACGCAGTGGGGCGTGAAGAACCACGAAGACTTAGCCGAGTTGCTTAGACGCGTAATGATTCCTCTTCTAATTAGCAGTTTTGGATGCTGAGGAAAATGATCTAGACGTTGGCACCAGCAGAGACAGACGTTCGACAGCGTTAATGGCAAACACGTGTATAAAATGGCTTCCTACACGTGTAGAAAATGGCTTCCTATGTGCTCACGATCATGTCAGATTGTAAGCAGTTTGTCGGGAGACCCTGCGCTACAGAAAAGAACACAGACGCAGAAAGGGACATCTGTTGCGCGCCGGTTGGATTTGCTTTTTGTATCGGCTGCAGTGGCGGATCGTAGCTAAAATTACTGGGGGGGGGGGGGGTTGCTGCTTCAGAAATTTTTTAGCCATTGTTTTGATATTGTTAAGGTCAGTTTCTGGCCTTAACGTGTAGGTGGCAGCACCTATGTGAACTTACCTGCAATTTTACCTGTGAAGTTGTAAATTAGGTTGAACCGCAATAAAAACGTTTCTGGTTTTAACATGTAGGTGGCAGCACCTATGTGAACTTACCTGCAATTTTACCTGTGAAGTTGCAAATTAGGTTGAGCCTCACTAAACACGCTTACGGAAGCCTCAGTAAACGTTAAATAATTTTTAGATAAATTTTCAAGTAATTATTTGTAGCGTCTCTGCCAGATTTGCTGTAAACCAGTATGACGTTCCAAGGATGTATTAAGTTGTTATAGTCGCACGATGTGAGTAATATTTACTTTTATTGTCTTAAGTTATAATAAATAGATCATTATACATTTGTAAGCAGTGAAAACAGTCAATTTTATTATTTTCATTTTTTTATATACAGAAATAAAGATTTCTGAGAACACCATATGCTATGAAGGAAATTCTTTTGTGTTCCCGTCACATTTATTTATGTTGTGTAAAACGAAACAAACACATGTAGTTTTATGTTGTAATTTTAAACAAAGAAACATACGAAAATTTATATATTAACTTAAATAAAATCCTAAACAAAAAATATCTTTTGCTTACTAATAGTCAAATTTGTCGCAGTTCAAGCTTGATCCATTCACGGTAAGCGCGTGACAACTGAAAACAATCTGTGTGAGCGACAGTACTTTTTCTAGCTGAGCTCAGACGTGCTCTGGTTCCAAACAATTATAAACAAAGAACTAAGGAAAAAAGACTCATCGTATTGAATATTATTGAGCGAAAATAGGGGGTGCTGAAGTTGCACTGCACCTCTGTACACGAGCCGCCACCGAATTCGGCTGTTATTCGTTAGCGCAGTGCGTCGGCTTTTAAAGTCCTATATTAGCTTTTAACTGTGGTGTTGATTCTGAGGAAGGTACTGTATCTTTAATATTGGGTAAAAGATCCTGAAGTCATACGTCTAGGTCACAAACTTTGGTCACCTTAAGTAGATTAGTAGTAGTAGATTTATTGACCAAAATATTTTCAAATATACAATATATACGTAACTTCTCGCTTAATAATTTTCCGCCCTTTAAAAATTTGACTAGATTAAATATACATATACAATGTGTGTGTGTGTGTGTGTGTGTGTGCGTGCGTGCGTGCGTGCGTGTTGGTGTGTGTGTGTGTGTGTGTGTGTGTGTGTGTGTGTGTGTGTGTGTGTGTGTGTGTGTGTGTGAGTGAGTGAGTGCGTGCGTGCGTACGTACGTACGTACGTATGTATGTATGTATGTATGATGTATGTATGTATGTATGTATGTATACAAGTTTACTTACAGGCTCATGACATTTTTAGGTGTTTGTATATATATATATATATATAATTGATAATGGCTTCAAAAGCCGAAACGATCGTCACTCAGTAATCGCAGAGACTTCTGTTACAACCTAGCCTGTTTTGATAAGTTAAATTCTAATCTGTTGTCTTGTACCTTTGTATCATTAATGAATTATTCATTCTTATTTTTGGCTTCATTTATAGTTTGATAATGGCTTCAATAGATCGTTACTCAATAAACAAGGTGATTCATAGAAGCTGGCTGTTTCGTGCATTTGACATAATTTAACTAAAGTTGTTCAACTCGTAAGTTCAACTGCACGTAAGAAAAAGCAGAATTCGTTTTTCGTGAAAAATTAGATTTCGCTGATAAAAAAACTTTGCCCGACGAAACAACTTGAATCTTGCAGAATTTTGGAAACTCAAATTTGCACAGCATCAGCGAAGTTTGTGGTTTCCCTACGATTTCTGCAGTTGCTGAAAGACAGTTTAGTCAAGTAATGCAAGTGATGAATGAAGCCCCATTTCAAAATGTACAACAGCTGCTAGCAGGCGGGACGGAAACGGGATGATTGTTTAGACTCAATCTCATTTTAATTTACTGTCCAGAATTTACATTTTCTTATCTATAAAAGTTAGCAATTGTTTCTTGTATTTGAATAATTAGCTTAGAAAGTTAATTAATGGCAACCGAACACAGTTATTGCTTACGTCAGAAACTAACTACAGTTTGTGCAATGGCAGGCGTCTTCCCTTGTGCATCAAGCACATTTGCATAGCACAAGCACAAGTGTTACAGTACTGCTTAAACGCATGATGTTACGAAAAATGGGCTCTACATCATATGACGTCAGAAACTAACACTGCATTTCATGATCATGGTTATCATGGCACCGCCTTTTATTTGTCGGCCATACGAATGTGACAAAAAGGCGCCGCTGCGAATCTTATTAGATTCACTGAGTCGCGCGTGGCTTTGAAAGTTTAACGAAATTTGAGTATCCGAGGTAATTATTATTTAATCTAAGCTTTGATTTAAAATAAGCTTTTGTAGTTTTCACTCTTTTACAGCATTCTTTATTCTGAACTCGTGTTGACACAATCATCCGGTTTTCCTTTAATGAACAGGATTTACCTGTAGCGTTAGTAAAATGTTTTCCTGTGTACGATTTCCGAGGAAAGTAGTTTTTTGGTTGATGAAAATCTTCGAAGCTTGGACAAAGGTTTTCAGGTTCAATCAGAGAACGTTTATAATATCATTTTTATTGAGAGTGCGCGCTTTTCGAGACTTGTTGGCAGAAGAAAAAGAAGAAGAACGAAGAAGAAGAAAGAAGAATTGCTTTTGGGACATTTCGTCGAACTGTGCCACTATGACGCTGACATAATAACACAAGACATCATAAACAGTTCAAAAAGAAAATGCGGAAAATTGTTCTTTGTTTTTGTAATCTGACACGTTGAACACGTCTGCATGTTGAGCGAGTTTGAATCATGGAAGCTGTAAAGTTTTGATACATGTGGTTGAGGAACAGTGGCGGCTTGCATGAAGCCATAATTTCCAGTTTTTCTCTAGACTTCTTAGGCAGCTTCGATATTCATTTAATGATCTTATTTCTTATTATGAATTTGAAACAAACAAATAAACAAACAAACAAACAAATACTACGTTGCTTTCAATTTCCAATGTGCAGTTGTTTATCTTATTGAAACTTGAATGTAACACACAAATAAGAAATCCGAATCTGTTGTTTGATTTACCCTTGTTGAGTTTAAATTACATTATTACGAAATTGAGGTTTACTGTTCACGTTTGTTTAGGTTAAAGTATTTAGGTTAGGGTAGACCTGTAACAAGTATACTGTTATTATCGTCATCATCATCGTATTACCATCATCATCGTCATCGCCATCATCATCGTCATCATTACTGTTATCATCAGCGTCATCATCATCATCATCGTCATCGTCATCATCATCATATTAACATCATCATCGTCATCCCCATCATCGCCGTTATCATCATCGTCATCATCATCCTCATCATCATCATCATCATCATCATCATCATCATCCTCATCATCATCATCATCATCATCATCATCATCATCACCATCATCATCGTCATCGCCATCATCACCGTCATCATTACTGTTATCATCATCGTCATCATCATCATCGTCATCATCATCATCATCGTCATCATCATCATATTACCATCATCATCGTCATCCTCCTCCTCCTCATCATCATCATCATCACCATCATCATTGTCATCGCCATCATCACCGTTATCATTACTGTTATCATCATCGTCATCGTCATCATCATCATCATCATCATCATCATCGTCATCATCATCATATTACCATCATCATCGTCATCGCCATCATCACCGTTATCATCATCGTCATCATCATCACCATCCTCTTCGCCGTCGTTCCATTGGTACTACTATCTGAATCACCAGTATGACAAAATTCCAATATATTATTATGTAATTTTGTTTAGAGAAGCCCGCAGGTTGTTACAAGTTATAAGCTTTAAACTATAACTAGACCCACGTTTGTATAAACATCTCGTCAGAAAGGAAACTAAAGCACGATTTGTTCGTTTCTATTTTCAGTTCCGATGTTTGGATAAACTTCGAAACGCAAACCATCCATCGGACAGTGCGTGCGCTTCAACCAGGACAGCAGACTCAAACAAACCGGCATCCGCAGCTTCCTAGGCGCATCTTCTTCTTAATCAGCGCAAAGAAACTTAGCGCCAACATGGCCAAGAACTTAGTGCAAGAGATCGACAGCGAGTTTTTAACGTGCAAAGTGTGCTTCGAGGCATTCGAAAAGCCAAAAAGTTTGGCGTGTCTTCACACGTTCTGTGAAAAGTGCCTCGAAGGTCACCTGGACGGGGTCAGGACGTTTAAGTATGGAAATTTCACGGAATTCAACTGCCCCGTGTGTCGGAAGCCCACGCAGCTTCCGCTTGGAGGCATCCGACGTTTACCGGACAATTTCCTCGTGTCCAGTCTAACGGAGATGGTGCAACGGCAACGCGATACGGATAAACCGTGTTGTGAAATTTGTAAAATGTTACACAAGACTACTACCGAAGCGAAGGGAAAATGCGTTGAATGCTCGAAGATCTTGTGTCAGTCGTGTGTGGACAAACACAAGAACACATCCGTCACCAAGAACCATTCAGTGTACGACATAGAGACGGAGAAAGAGATCATTTGCAAGCAACACGAGGACGAGGTGGTCCGATTCTTCTGCGAACCTTGCGAGAGTTGCATCTGCGTGCTGTGCACGTTCGAGGAACACGCAGACCACGAAATCGTCAGCTTCAAGGACGGCGTCAACAAGCACAGAAGCAGAATTAACGACATGCTGGAACAGTGTAAGACCAAAGCCGACGATCTAAAGAAAGGTCTGGAGATGATAAGATCGGTGGAGAAGGTGATCGGAGAAGTGGAACAGGAAATACACGACGTGGCGCAACAGTTCACTGGTTCCATACGTCTCCAGGAGAAAAACTTGGTACAGCAGTTGCACGAAATGTTCGGGGAAGAAACGGGAAAGTTCCTGGAGAACAAGAACGAGATGCGGGAAGTCATGGACAGCCTCCAGAGCACTTTGAACCTCGCAGAGTTGGTCATAAAGGGGAAGGAAATCGAGTTTCTCCTGTTGAAGCGACAACTGAACGAAAAGCTGTCAATGTTTACAGGATTGATTGTTGATGCTCCTCCCAGCACCTCCGACAAGCAGCCGTTTTTCGTTCAAGGGTCGGTTACGCTTGGATATCTGGAAGATTCCAGCGGCCGCGTGGTGCGCTTTCAGCTTCCAGAAGAAGCACAGCAGAGAGAAGATGACGAGAGGAGCAGCGTGAGTAGCGATGCTCAGTCACCGTCCATCAGCTCTGATCATGGACATCCAGATTATGCAGTCAGAAGACACCATGTGGAAAAACGCGAAGCATGTACAAACACGGATGAAGTAAAAAACCTGGAACACGAAAGTCAAACGGACAGAAGCGGTCCCGTGAAAAAAGAGGGGCGTCGCAAAGGGAAACGTGGTTCAGACGATTCAGACTCCGAATCAGAGGCAGAAGAGGTGACATTTTTCTACAAACCAAAGAAGGACACGGGCAAAGATTCCCAAACGCAAACAGATTCCCTCCCCGAGGCAGCTGAGACAAAACGTCCAGCTCGCTTTGTTAGGGCGACGCAAACAGAACTGACCCTGTGTCAACGCAAACGCAAGCCAGACACTCCTAATAGCACGCCCACGCAAGGGACTCCGGTAAGCACGCCACCGTCCACACCAGGGCCACTGCAAGCTACCCCTTCTGCTGCCACAATGCTGCGCAGTCAGCAGGCAGCATAAACATGGTCAACAGTTGTTGTTTGTGCATCTAGTCATGAGATAATAACTACAAGCAGCTGTTCTAAGCCACGATATTTTGGCTTTTTTTCTCACTAATGCCATATTTAACTGCATTTATGAACTCAAGTCGATTTTTGTTTATTTCCCCATTACTAATCGTCAGTGTTATTTAGATCTACACTATAAGCATCTAGTTTTGCTTTTATCATGTTTTGTTATACAGCTTTTGATTCCAGCAAGACAGGATCCATTGCACTCAGTGGAAGGAGTAGCTTAACGCCGTTGCTTGTGGTGGTACCGGACCAGATCATTATCAAAATCATTATCATTATCATTATCATTATCCCCTTAGGTGAGGCACTGGACTGTCAGAAGTGTTTTTACCTGAAGATCATTATCAAAGTCGTTATCATTATCATTATCCCTTTAGGTGAGGCACTGGA
The DNA here is from genome assembly GCA_030141605.1 of Tubiluchus corallicola. NCBI lineage: Eukaryota > Metazoa > Priapulida > Priapulimorpha > Priapulimorphida > Tubiluchidae > Tubiluchus > Tubiluchus corallicola. Next base: position 92,968 of record JAQGDQ010000565.1, on the reverse strand, counting down.
TAGTCAGAAGTGTTTTTACCTGAAGATCATTATCAAAATCATTATCATTATCATTATCCCCTTAGGTGAGGCACTGGACTGTCAGAAGTCTTTTTACCTGAAGATCATTATCAAAGTCATTATCATTATCCCCTTAGGTGAGGCACTGGACTGTCAGAAGTGTTTTTACCTGAACGCATTCGAATTTGCGTACGTGCTGAAGTAAATAGCTGGCAGCAGTTTTCTCTATGGTCACCCATCCTGGTACTAACCACAACTGGCATTGTTTCACTTCATGCAAGCCGCACACCGGTGCGTGCGGTTCTTATTTTCACATTCGTGATTTATAACAGCCACTGGGTGTAAAAGAGCTGGAAAAGAAGATTTATTTATTTATTAAAATTGAAATTTTTTCAGGAAATCTCATCTTCATTGTTTCACAGACATTCAAATTTGTGCTGCTGCATCTTCCATTCATTAAAATCACTCACTCACTTGTATATAAAATTAATGTATTTTAGTAATTTAATGTCTTGTCGTCTGTTCAAAAGTAATTATACTTTGTCTGAACAAACATCGTATTTATTTTATTTGTTTGTTGCTCGTTTTCTTTTTACTTGTTTGTATATCTAATTGTATCTTGTTTACTAAGCTTGTTTATTTGGAATTTGATAGGTTATTGATTAATAGGAGTTGATTAATGCAAAACTTAACCTAATCTCGGGTCAAAACAATCTACACTTTAAAATATTGAAAGTAAATATACTATTTTTTCAAAATTATTGTCACACAAACCTAATTTCCCGTTCGCGCCATTAGTTCTTCTCTGTTACATGCATTTCGCCATTCGCTAGTTAGACGGGCACTGGCGCCTGCATTTAGGAAACGCGTTGCACAAAAAACAGGTGCTGTACCTCTCAGTTCAGATGTGCTACTTTGTGACGTACTACACGCGTTCGACAGCTCATGCGTGAGCACAGCGGTAAATTTGAATTTTTATCTTAAAACTTGCCTAGCTGAATATCTCACAGTAGCACTGTACTTCAATTTTCGTTTTCGCAAACACGTGCAACACGCTCGTGAAATATTTCTGCTGTTGAAAATTATGTTAATTTGTGATGTCATCAATAATTGTGCTCACCCGCCGTTAATTAAGTTTTTAATCTATTATTTAATTGTCGGAAATGCTTTTGCAGTATTGCTTGTGTTAAAATGTATTCTTTTTATTGGATTTGAAAATGGTGTAGTATGTGAAAAATGATCCTGTCTTCCTTTAAACTGACTCACTTACTGTTGAAAATGGTAGGCTTTTTCAAAGATAAACATGGCCATTTTGCTTTAATCGTTTTCCACTTTGTTTAATTTATTTCCTCGTCGCCCATAGGTTCTTTAATTTTCATGTTAGCTGATTTAACATTACCCTTTCAAAGAGAAGAGAAGAGGAAAAGAGAAGAAAAGGGAAGAGAAGAGAAGAGAGGAGAGGAGAAGAGAAGAGAAGAGAAGAGAAGAGAAGAGAAGAGAAGAAAAGGGAAGAGGAGAGAAAAGAAGAAAAGGGAAGAGAAGAGAAGAGAAGAGAAGAGAAGAGAAGAGAAGAGAAGAGAAGAGAAGAGAAGAGAAGAGAAGAGAAGAGAAGGAAGAGAGGAGAGGAGAGGAGAGGAGAAGAGAAGAGAAGAGAAGAGAAGAGAAGAGAAGAAAAGGGAAGAGAAGAGAAGAGAGGAAAAGAGAAGGAAAGAGAAGAGAAGAGAAGAGAAGAGAAGAGAAGAAAAGGGAAGAGAGGAGAAGAGAAGAGAAGAGAAGAGAAGAGAAGAGAAGAAAAGGGAAGAGAAAGCAAAGGAGAAAAGAAGAGAAGAAAAGAGAAGGGCAGAGAAGTGAAGAGAAGAGAAAGAGAAGGGAAGAGAAGAGAAGGAAGAGAAGAGAAGAAAAGGGAAGAGAAGAGAAGAGAAGAGAAGAGAAGAGAAGAGAAGAGAAGAGAAGAGAAGAGAAGAGAAGGGAAGAGAAGAGAAGAGAAGAGAAGAGAAGAGAAGAGAAGAGAAGAGAAGAGAAGAGAAGAGAGGAGAAGAGAGGAGAAGAGAGGAGAAGAGGAGAAGAGAGTTAAAAGTGGATTCCAAAGAATTTTCCATACAAAGTTATATTACTTTGCATAATGCTCACCTATTTGAATGACTTTTATATTTGAAATTTGAAAAGAAATTTTTTAATAATTTAAAAAGTGGCTTCCCACTTTGAGGGAAGCCATAGCTTTCTATAACGATGCAAAAACCCTGTTCTCAACAGCCAGGTTTTAACTTAAGAGAATGGTCTTCTAACTCAAATGAGTTCATTGAATTTTTACCAGAAAAAGTCCAAGTGTTAGCAAATCATGCCAAGTTATTAGGTCTCAGTTGGGATCTGAAGGTCCTTGGTTCAATCCCGGGTTTCGGACCATTTTATTGTAAAGTTTTACATCCAATACGTAGAAGGAAAATCATCTTTAGATATAGAATTGTGCGAGCTATATTCTTTATTGTGTACAAGAAGAAGTCGTACCGTAAACTAAACAAAACATATCTTTCTCTAGAAATTGTCCTAGCTAAAGGCCTGAGCTGGATTGAAGCCCATATGAATAAAGCGGAATTTATATTCTCGACAATGATCCCGCCAACTGCGTCACAATCCCAGTATGCACCAGTGATTCACCAAAAAAAACACATTGTTGATTTTCTTGACGATATAAAGTAATTTAGGCTTAGTTAGTGACGTGTGCACCGTGTGCACCACAAATGCTCTGATTATTTTTTCAAACTTTACACAATGTTATCTAAACTTGTTGCAAACGACTTATCATTAGCATGGTTGTGTATAAAGGTCATGGCACACGAGTTTAGATTTACGTTTTATACAGCGTTACTGCTAATGGAAGCTCTGTGTGCAATAAGGCCACGTGTAAGTGATGTCGAATTTCAAGACGAATTTTTTAAGCTTCCTTGTGAAGTGGTTTCTTGCCTTTTAACTCATCCCTACCTTAATTAGTTTCCTTAATTAATCTATTTTACCTCGTCTCATGTCAAATCACTCATTAACTTCACTTCACTATATTATATTAAACCCAAACTTGACTTGACTCGACCTTAAATCCTTGTTTTGCTCTTTCTCTTCTGCTCTTTGCTATTTCTGTCTCCCATCTTGTTGCATTTTCCACATGGACATCTTGTCGCCAGCTGCATGACACTTCCAAGTCAGTCAGAGTTTATTCTTGTTAAAGGCAATTAGGTGTTCTGGCAGTGGAGGTCGTTGGGAAGGCACAGAGACTGTTACGAAACAAACTTTACAGCTTGCGCGTCAAAGAAAAAACATTCGCGTGACGCACCGCACGGCAGGCATTGAGAAGTGCTACTGATACGACAACACAGCCTTGAAAGAATAATTAATTTTATCTTTTAGGAGTGAGAATCGAACGTTCGAGTGCTACTACTGCTGCTACTACCACTGCCATTATCACTACCACTACCACTACTACTACCACTACCACTACCGCTACTACTGCTACTACTACTACTACTACTACTACTACTACTACTACTACTACTACTACTACTACTACTACTACTACTACTGTACTACTACTACTACTACTACTACTGCTACCGCTACCACTACCACTACCACTACCACTACCACTACCACTACCACTACTACTACTACTACTACTACTACTACTACTACTACTACTACTACTACTACTACTACTACTACTACTACTACTACTACTACTACTACTACCACTACCACTACCACTACCACTACCACTACCACTACCACTACCACTACCACTACCACTACTACTACTACTACTACTACTACTACTACTACTACTACTACTACTACTACTACTACTACTACTACTACTACTACTACTACTACTACTACTACTACTACTACTACTACTACTACTACTACTACTACTACTACTACTACTACTACTACTACTACTACTACTACTACTACTACTACTACTACTACTACTACTACTACTACTACTACTACTACTACTACTACTACTACTACTACTACTACTATCTACTACTACTACTACTACTACTACTACTACTACTACTACTACTACTACTACTACTACTACCACTACCACTACCACTACCACTACCACTACCACTACCACTACCACTACCACCACCACTACCACTACCACTACCACTACCACTACCACTACCACTACCACTACTACTACTACTACTGCTCTACTGTGTGTTTTATACATAAAGATACAAACATTGTAAGTCACGAGATCATCAACCTTTAATATCCGACAGTACGTAAACAGTTGTGCAACAGCTAAGAACGTTTTGTAAGAAAGCTCGGTTTCTTCGGAAATACAACCCAACGTCTTATTTCCCGTCTGCTATTATCCTAAAGCAAAAAAATGACATTCTGCTGCGAAATGAGGACAATGGTTTTGGCAAAGCAGAAAGTTGAACAGCTGAACAGTGAGTATTTGGGCTGAAGTTCGTAGCTGGGCCTGGTTGTTGGCTGCGTATGGCTGCGTACGGCTTCCTACAATGTTTTGTCTTACCAGTTGGATTCACGGGGTTACTGCTCCTAGAAAAGAGACGTCTGTTTAGCTTAACAAGCTCTACGTAACATGGCTTTACGAGTTTAAGCAAGGTCACGTGTAATGACCAATGGCATTGCCCGCGTGGCGCGCCAACGCTCTTTGTTCGTACACGCTGTTTTGCTACATGGCAGATACAGTAAAATAATTTGATTATTTGTCTATTTATTCTTGTGGTTAAAGCTGCTTGCTGATTATTGTTGTTTATTGCGTGGCGTGTGAGGTAGCCACGATGGGCATGGCAAACTATCAAGACTTTATTTAATAAACTACACATTTATTAAATATCAAACGCAACACGGTAAATATAAGAGGATAGTAATGCCAGCCCTCCGTCTTCAAGTCAGTTCCTCATCTCCCCCGAGGTGCGGGCCTCAAAACACTTTTGTCTGACTACCTAATGCGCCGTGAGCTTCTGTGCATAAGGATTACATAATCAATCTTTACTTCTGAGTCAGCCGGTCGAACATCAGCTGGTCACGTGATGCCACACCTAACTAGGCTTCTATCCACGACGGTAGTCTAATCTTACATCGTCAAGCATTTAATCTTGAATTAGTAATTTAATAATTTAATCAAAATCATTATTTTACCCTTTATGCTTTCCTTTACTGATACTAGGAGGCAGCATGGACCACGAACAATTCGAATTCGATTCGAACGCGTTTTTTATTGAATTTAATTCGAACCTAAAATAATGGATTCATTTAAACCACCACTTCAACTACACACGTTCTTTAACGTTAAAAGGTTTGTGGATGCGCCCAAACCTATATTAACTGTATCATTGTAGTAAAACTTTAGTATACTAAAGTATACTAAAAACTAAGTATAGTCTATTCTTACTGTAAATGTTCTTGTAAATAGTGTATAAAGTCTGTTGTGGTGAGGATCTTAAATCATGTTGTACAAACTGTCTGATCTAATCCTAAATAAATTATGTTTAAACTAACCTATATTAACGGAAACGACAGTACGGCTTTGATAAACATGAAATAAATTTATTCTGCGAAGTACAAAAATCGAAAAACAAGAAGAAAATAGTAACTGCAAACATTTAGCGAAAAATAATAATAATTAAGAAACAGTAGTAATTAGCAATTAAGCAAATGAGTTGAGTAAAACGACCGTAGGCAGATTTAGTATTTCGCATTTAAAATCTAGTGGTTTGAAACAGTACGTCTAGTGAGTATGAGTGACTCATTTGCTTGCCGCTATCCATATAGATCGGCCGTTTTTGTATTTTTCTTGTGATCCAAAAATGGGCAAAAATCGTCATTGAGTGAGACTCAAGAGGGTTCAAATCGTGACTTTGCATCAAGAAGGAATACTGAAAGGGCGATAAGTGCTAGATTACGGTTTTCCAAGACAACCGTGCACCAAGCTATCGTCAAATTCGAGACTGATGGCACTTACAGCGATAGGCAACGGTCTGGACGTCCGCGGAAGACTACCCAAAGAGATGACCACATCGTGAGACGCATGGTGGTACGCTCAGGACGTCCGCGGAAGACTACCCAAAGAGACGACCACATCATGAGACGCATGGTGGTACGCTCTGGACGTCCGCGGAAGACTACCCAAAGAGACGACCACATCATGAGACGCATGGTGGTACGCTCAGGACGTCCGCGGAAGACTACCCAAAGAGACGACCACATCATGAGACGCATGGTGGTACGCTCAGGACGTCCGCGGAAGACTACCCAAAGAGACGACCACATCATGAGACGCATGGTGGTACGCTCAGGACGTCCGCGGAAGACTCTACCCAAAGAGACGACCACATCATGAGACGCATGGTGGTACGCTCAGGACGTCCGCGGAAGACTCTACCCAAAGAGACGACCACATCATGAGACGCATGGTGGTACGCTCGCGTATGAGCTCCAGCAAGAAGATTCGGGCTCAGATGCGCTTGACAGGCTTGGAATTGAGTGCCAGTACAGTTTCTAGGCGTTTGAGCAAGGAGTTTGGCCTTAAATCCAGAAAGCCTGCCCGTAAGCCACGCCTAACCCCAGTAATGAAACACTTTGCAAAACGACATTGAGATTGGACCATCCAGGATTGGAACAAAGTCTTGTTCTCGGATGAATCAACCATTGGACCATCCAGGATTGGAACAAAGCCTTGTTCTCGGATGAATCAACCATGCAGCAGTTTGTAGCTCGAAAGAGGCAGTAGTAAAAGTATTTCTGGCTACTAGTAAGAGTCATTTCTGGCTACTTACCATTTTAGTGGCCTTAGTTAAACATCACATTTTTTATATTAATTCTTTATTTGTCATAAAAAATGGTTCACTCATTATAATAAAATTGAGTAAGCCTCGGCGTAATGTTAAAATAACCACACTGTTCAAGACAAATGCGTCCAGTGCATACTAAAAAAACTAAAGTGCAAAACTATATACAATAAATGAACATATTTACAAACACCATATTAAAATATTTTTACAAAACAATTTTACGAAAGTACATTAAATTTTACATGACGTATTTTACACTATATATACATTTGACATGACACAACAGAAACATGCTTTACATTACATAAATTTCACTCATTACATTTACACTATTTATACATTTGACATTACAAAACTAACATAACACGTATTACATTACATAATTTTTTTAAAAAAAATTTCATTTTTAATCGATATCAGGGGCGGGGGTAGATGAAAGTGGAGTCTGGAGTCTGTGTAATTAGTATCAGATGCACAATGTGGAAGTTGAAACCTGTTATATTGATATTCTTTTAATTTCTTTTTAAAGTGGTGGAGAGATTCTATTTGTTTTATTTCACTGGGTAGTAAGTTCCATAAATGTATAGCCTGTTTTGATACGTCAGTAAGATATAGTTCGAAAACCACAACTACACGTACACTGTGACAAGGTATGTACGAAAATGAGAACGACAGGTGTACAGAGAATAGAGTATACAGGTGTGAGTTGATTCATTTCAAGTTTCAATGTATAGTAGGGATGTACAGTCGCATTCAAAGGTTTGAAACAGCATACAGTCAGCAGATTTCTGTTCGCAGTTTTTAAAGAAATTATTAGAATTTTTATTGCATGACAAAATCAACTAATAAACCTTTTCACAGTTTCGTTGCGCGCACGCGCAGTTGCTGTAGATCAAAGGTTAAGTGTACTACAGCAACACATCTTAACTACAATCGTTCCGTGACATGTGGGTTCCGCAAAACATCAGTTCAGTGCCGTCTGCCGCATCCGCTCAGTAACTTCAGTTTTTTTACGTGGTTTTTACTTAACAATGCATTAAGTCTATCCGTAGATTGACTTACTAGCAGGATGTTGCTTGGGAACAAGAAAAAAAGAACTATGTAAGGTTCTAGCTAGCCGTTAAAACTGTTACTATTACAACAGCACCTACTGCGAGGCGCTGTCAAGTGTACACAAATGCGTTGTCTTGTGAGCATAACCCTTGACATTTTCACGATCATCATCAATCGTTGGAACTGTGAAAAGGCTTACTTACATTATCTTTGTGAGACAAATGCCTTTTATAAGTTTTAAACTGAATTCGATTCGATTTGAATTTGCTTTCTGTTAGAGAATGCTCGCCCCCATAAAATAAGATATCGTCTGTGTTGTGAAATCTGTGTTGTTAAGAATCTCCCTAGTTGAATGAGGCTGGACCGGAATCTAATTTGTAAGACCAGTCGCTTGTATCGGCAGTGGTGTTTTTGTTTTGCACAAATGCGTACACGTCTTGTATCACTGGGAGAAATGGCTGGCAGCAGAATCAACCTGAAGCAGTTTTCCAGATCCCTCACCCATTTTCCAAGCAGGATCAGCAGTGCATAACTTTGTAACCAGGTACACACTGTGAACACTCGGCCCCCCTGCTGAACGGTAATCCCACGCTTCGTTTGCTGTGTATAAAATGCATTCAAAAGTTGAACCAATAACCCCAGCAGCCGATTTGTGCTTTTTCCTGTCGATAGATGGCAGCACGTGCTTTAATACATAAACTTGGTTAAAAAGGATTTCGTCCATTTAGTTTGCAAAAAAAATAATGGCTAAGCTATCGTTCACAAACTAGCAAAGTTATTTTGTTTAGTAACTGGTCTGCAACTGCAACTACTGTACAAAAACGCAAAACTGACTTAAATTCATATTTACGAAAATGCAAACCATGGCAAGAATTTTCACAGCATTAAAGCACAAAAAGCTCTCCACTTACATAAAGGTTAAAAAATTCGTCTTGAAACGTTATACTACTTACGTACTGGCTTTTTGCATACAGGGCTTGCGTCGGCAGTAACGCTGTATAAAACTTGTAAATTTAAACTCCCTCGATGACCGTTAGATGCTGCCATTTTGACGATAAGTCTTTTGAAACAAGTTTAGAAAACATCGAGTAAAAATAATCATCGAGATTGAAAAACTAATCAGAGCATTCGTAGCGCGCATGTTATTAATTAAATAAAATTTTAAATTATCGTATCTTCTCAATAAGATTAAAAATACGTTTTTTGGATAACAAGTGGTGCACCCTGGAGGTGAGTTAGTGACATTTTACCAATTTGCATGAATATTTTAATTTATGATTCCTAGTTACATGAGTCTTTCTAGCAGGTAAGCGAAATGCCAACTAATATAGATTTGCATGGAAAGTATTTTGGTACATAATTTAACATTTCCTTTTCTTCCCCTGATTTACGTTGTGCGTATATGACGTCATGTCATGGCCCGGTTGGAACAGTATTGAGGGAGATTTAAAATGAAAACGAACAAAAATTCCTTTTAACGCGAGGGCCATATATGCATAAAAATGCTATAAAGTAATATAATATAATGTAGACAAAATAAGTTTACTATTTTGTGAACGATAGCTTAGCCATTATTTTTTTGCAAACTGAATTTGACGGAATCTTCTTCAACCAAGTTTATGTAATAAAGCACGTGCTGCCATCTATTGACAGGAAAAAGCGCAGATCGGCTGCTGGGGTAATTGTTAAGGCAATTTTTTTGAAACCTACTTCAGGTGCCTCTTTTCTTCTCCTTTAACAGTGTAAGATGATAGAGAACTTCCGGTTCCCTTCATTTACAGAAGATTTTTTGGAAAAACTAGGCACGAATGGCGCATGCGTAATCGATGGCTTGATTTTTCGTCAACAGTAAATTCTCAACTAATCAAAACATGTAATAACGTGTAAATTTGAAAACAGTCTGAAATTTTAAAATTTATTTGTAATCTACAAAACTTTAAATAAATAAAAAAAAACTACATCAACTGCCTGCCTATATTGAAGTCATATTCGTTAAACACGTGTTAAACACGTGAAAACAAAGCGCCATCTATACTAATTTCAATCAATTCAAGAGGTGCTACATGCCGGATTTATGTAAATAATAAGCTTGTCTATAAGCCTTTTCACAGTTCCAGTGGTTGATGATGATGTGAAAAGATCAAAGGTTAAGTGAACCAGACAACACATTTGTGTACACTTGACAATGCTTCTCAGCGCATACTATTGTAATAGTAACAGTTTTAACAGCTAGCTAGAACCTTACCTAGTTCATTTTTCTTGTTCCCAAGCAAGATTCTGGTAGTAAATCACTCAATGAGCAGACTAATGCATAATTAAGTAAAGTTCACGTAAAACAACTGAAGGCACTGAACTGATGTTTTGCGTTACCCACACGTCACGTGTAGGTTGTAGTTAAGACGCGTTGCTGTGGTACACTTAACCTTTGACCTACAGCAACTACGCGTGCGCACAACGAAACTACTGTCTTATCATTTCATCAGTATAATTACCCCCAATGCAAAGTACCGTCTGTTGCCACTGTGTGTGTAAAATGTTCTCACTTTTAGAAACCAGTTCAAATTCCTAGCTCTTTGGTAGGGAAAAAAACTAATTGCAATTCCACGTTCTTCTGTGACAAAGAGACTAATTTAAGCCCCTAGTTCCTCAAACTTTTTAGAAAAGGAACTATTTCCATTTTCAGTTCCTAGCTATCTAGCAAGAAAAACAAATAATTTCAGTTCCAAGTTTTTCCGTAACAAAAGAAACTAATTTAAGCACTTAGTTCCTCTAACTTTTTAGAAAACTTTCAAAGCTACGCGCGGCTCAGTGAATCTACTAAGATTGGCAACGGCGCCTTTTTGTCACCTTCGTGTGGCCGACAAACAGAAGGCGGTCTGTGATAACCATGATCATGAATTGCAGTGTTAGTTTCTGACGTCATATGACGCAAACCCCATTTTTCGAGACATCATGCATTTAAACAGTACTGCAAACGTGTTTGACGCGCAAGGGAAGACGCCTGTCATTGCACAAACTGTGCTTAGTTTCTGACGTAAGCCATATCTGTATTCGGGTGCCGTTAATTATCTTTCTAAGCTAACTACTGAAATATAAGAAACAATTGCTAACTTTTATAGGAAGAAAATGTATATTCTGGACAGTAAATTAAAATGAGATTGATCTAAACAATCGTCCGGCTTTCCTTTAAACGTTAGTCGGATTGCCGTTGGGTCGGTTACATCTGGGAAAACGCTGGCCAGATGGCAGCACCTGTATATTTCCACGCAGACCTCCTCTGACGTCATCCCATCTGAACACGTATCCTTGATCAACAGCGCAGCCTGTCGACAGAACACCGAGTTCGTAGGGAGAAATGACTCTATTCAAGATGTTCACATCAGTGAGACCTCCAACAAAGCTCTGCTCTGAGTCGAAATCGCCTCCCAAACTGTCTTGATCTTGACCAATGACAAGAACTCCTCCGCCCTAAAAAACGAATTGAATAAAACGCAATGCAGTTGTGAGGCTAAGCGGAAGTGAAACATCGGTTGAATTGATCGTATCTAAACGTCCGTTTTCTCCTCTGTCTGTAAATGGGATTACAGGAGTGGCATTTTGGTGCCCAACAGAATCAGTATTGTTCCAAACATGAAGAAAACGATACCGATTTTTTTATTTTCCTCGAGACCGATACCGAACTGATACCGATTTTTATTTTCCTCGAGACTGATACCAAACTGATACCGATATTTTATTTTCCTCGAGACCGATACCAAACTGATACCGATTTTTATTTTCCCCGAGACCGATACCAAACTGATACCGATATTTTATTTTCCTCGAGACCGATACCAAACTGATACCTATTTTTTTATTTTCCTCGAGCCCGATACCAAACTGATACCGATATTTTATTTTCCTCGAGACCGATACCAAACTGATACCGATTTTTTATTTTCCTCGAGACCGATACCAAACTGATACCGATATTTTATTTTCCTCGAGACCGATACCAAACTGATACCGATTTTTTATTTTCCTCGAGACCGATACCAAATTGATACGGATATTTTATTTTCCTCGAGAGCGATACCAAACTGATACCGATTTTTTATTTTCTTCGAAATCAATACTGAGCCAAAACCAATTTTTTATTTTTCCCGAGACCGATACCGAACTGATACCGATTTTTTGTTTTCCTCGAAATCGATGCCAAACCGATGCTGATTTTTTATTCTCCTCGAAATCGATGCCGATATTTTATTTTTCTCAAAATCGGCAACCGATCTATCGGAACAGCACTAAATGGAGTCAGAATAACTGAAAAATTATGCAGAATAACTTTTATTAGATGTACTGGCTTCACAGCGCGGTTGCACTTAGCCAAGCAGTAAAATGAAGTTGTAGTGGGTGCAAAGACCTTCTTTGGTTTTGATTTAGTTTTCAGTTTCTGGCACAGTGCTGCCACCTGTTAAACGCTCTAACAATATAAGTTATCATTAATTAACTTCAATGTTGTCTGTATGATTTTTCATATCAATTCCTAGTCATACCTTTAATCATGCATTGAACTCTCTTCTACTCAATGCAAATAAAACCGAATTTTAAAAATTGTATTTCGGAAAAAAGAATTTTTTGGTCAGCACGTTAACTGATGTTTGTATCGAATGAAAACGCTTGACTGCAGTGGCTGTGGAACTGCAGCACCCCCATTTTCACTCAATATTATGGATAATATTCAATATAATAAGTCTTTTTTCTTTAGTTCTTTCTTTATACTTGCACGGAACCAGAGCACGTGAGGGTAGTACTGCTTGCTTCACAGCCCAGCACAGTGGGCTCCAGCAACACAGTGTTTGGCTGTTGTGCGCATGCGCCACAGCTTGTTGTCAGTTGTCACGTGTTTACCCGTGAATGAATCAATTAAGATAGTTTAGAATATTAGTAAGCAAACAATATTTTTTGTTTAGCACTAAAATTGCCTAATTTTATGTTTGTTTCGATTTACCCAGTATTAAAACAAAGGCTAACAATTTTCTGAAGTAGCACCCCCAGTAATTTTAGCTACGAGCCGCCACTGCGCTTGACCAAATGTTTGCTGGAAAAAGATTTAATGGCATTGTTAAGACTGATGTGGCATGCGTGAACTTGTCTTTGTTAGGCCTACGAAAGACCGCGAGACGGAAAACTCAACCAAAAATTGTCACCTGTACCCACAGATGTCCGGGAGAGGCTACGGCTTTAATAGAAAAACACCTACTGTAGTTCAAGGTCTAATTCCTACTTTCAGATGACAAGATTTCGAATTTTGGACTTTTAAATTAAACACCAGTTATTGAAAAATCATGCCTTTGTATAAGTTATAGGATGATGTACATTGTTAATTGTTTCTGGTATCACTTCTGTACTCTGTGGGCTTCGTATATTTCAATTTTAAGTTTTAACGAATGAATTACTTGTGTTTTTGAACTAACTATCTATGTAACTACATTTTTAATAACCACTTGTATACACATCTGTTCTCAACTAAAACGTATTTGTTACGCAGTGAAAAAACTCCGATCAGTAATATTACTGTATGTCAATCCACTTAAAATAAATAGTTTATATATAATTGATGACAAGAAAAACAACAAGTTTTTCTGGCTCGTAACCTAACAGCCTTGATTACACTGCAACAAGAAACGTATTTAGTGCATTAAAATCGTTTGTTATATTTAACACTTCTTTTTCTGCTGCTTTAAACCTCTATTGTAGACATAGAGCCTCTATCCTTTATTAGAGCACTCCACCACTTCCTGCCTGCAGCTAAAATTTTCAATTCCTGTGAAGCTATTGTTAAGTTTGGTTTCAGCTGTTGTAATTCTAAATATCCAAGTTGTTTTTGGTTTTGCTTGGAGGTCGTTTAGTAAGTTTCAGTGCCTCGATTAGTGCTAATCTTACTGATGTTGTTTCCGGTGATCTCGTTAAATGTCCTACCCATCTTAGTCTTCTAATTTTAGTGCTCCAATGTTTAATGCTAATCTTACTGGTGTTGTTTCTGCAATCTCATTAAATGTCCTACCCATCTTAGTCTTCTGATTCTGACTTTAGTGCTCCAATGTTTAATGCTAATCTTACTGGTGTTGTTTCTGGTAATCTCATTAAATGTCCTACCCATCTTAGTCTTCTGATTCTGACTTTAGTGCTCCAATGTTTAATGCTAATCTTACTGGTGTTGTTTCTGCAATCTCATTAAATGTCCTACCCATCTTAGTCTTCTGATTCTGACTTTAGTGCTACAATATTTAATGCTAATCTTACTGGTGTTGTTTCTGGCAACCTCATTAAATGCCTACCCATCTTAGTCTTCTGATTCTGACTTTAGTGCTCCAATGTTTAATGTTAATCTTACTGGTGTTGTTTCTGACAATCTCATTAAATGTCCCACCCATCTTAGTCTTCTGATTCTGATTTTAGTGCTCCAATGTTTAATGCTAATCTTACTGGTGTTGTTTCTGGCAACCTCATTAAATGCCTACCCATCTTAGTCTTCTGATTTAAGTGCTCCAATGTTTAATGCTAATCTTACTGATGTTGTTTCTGCTAATCTCATTAAATGTCCTACTCATCTTAGTCTGCTGATTCTGATTTTAGTGTTCCAATGTTTAATGCTAATCTTACTGATGTTGTTTCTGCTAATCTCATTAAATGTCCTACCCATCTTAGTCTTCTGATTCTGACTTTAGTGCTCCAATGTTTAATGTTAATCTTACTGATGTTGTTTCTGGCAATCTCATTAACTGTCATCAAACAAGCATATAATAGAAGCCATACTCTAATAGTGGAAGAGTAATCAAGAGCTCCAGTTCCACTTCCGACTTCACTTCCGTCCGCATAAATAGCCCACTGTCCTCTGCGATTCTGCCAAGTTCCGCATATGTAGTGCCACCTGCCGTCGCGAACTGATACGCTTTGCGATGTACTAGAATAAAACACAGCCAGCTCAATCATCAATTGGCTCAATATCCAATGTAGTGGACTCTCCGGAGTAGTGATCTATTCAAACCCTTAATAATTTTACAGCATAACATAGTGTGGACTATCATCATCACCATCATGATCATCATCATCAGCAGCATCATCATCACCATCACCACCACCACTAGCATCATTACTATTGTCATTGTCGTTGTCATGAACACGGTCAGCGTTGTCACTATTATAATCGTCATGATCATCGTCGTCATAATCACCATCGTCGCCATCATCAGAGTATCAGCTGATACACAAACGACAGAGGCACACTGAGATGTACGTACTCTGAGAGAGAAAGACATTAATGTTGACTTTGAGTTTAAGCTAGGGAAACGGGAAAAGAACACCTAGACTGATAGACAGACGGATGGATGCATTAATGGATGGATGGATGGATGGATGGATGGATGGATGGATGGATGGATGGATGGATGGATGGGCAAATGGCCTGGCAGATGAAAGGTACACCGCGGACTTTACAAGCCGGGCAAAAAGGTGTTTTAAAGTTACTTTCAAGCCGGCTGACCCATACCCGTGCTCCTTCCCAAAATACCAACTCAGAGTTGATCCTTCCAAACCCATCCACAATTCGTTATCCTCCTCATCAGATATGGCATATGAGATGATGGACATTGTATTTGTTGTAGCTGTAGTCCTGAACCAAGCACAGGCTGTGATGGCCTCCAGTGATGGCAGAGCATCGTATCCGATGTAGTAATCTGTTACTTGATTTCGGGTGGTGAGTAACTCGAAGTACTCTGACTGATAGCAGTTGTGTGCGGTTGCTGAAGCTGCAATGATAATTAATGCACTATTAACCGCTAAAAAGCCTTTTCGCAGTTCAAGCGATTGATGATGATCGTGGAAAGGTCAAAGGTTGAGCGTGCCAGACAACGCATTTGTGTACACTTGAAAATGCCTCGCAGCCCATGCTATTGCACTAGTAACAGTTTTAATAGCTAGCTAGAGCCTTACTGGGGTCTTTTTTTATTGTTTCCAAGCAAGATCCTGGTAGTAAATTAATCTAATCCCTGGCTAATGCATAATTAAGTCCACATGAAACAAGTGAAGTTACTGAACTGATGTTTTGCGTTACCCACATGTTAGGTGACGATTGTATGTAAATGACGACATGTTAGTAAATCTATTGACATGCCTTACAACTTCACCTAACTTACCTAAACAGAGCATCGCGATCAACGCTTTGACAAGATCCATCATGTTTGGCTGTGAAGAGAACACAAGTGTCTATCCTACCTCGCTGGAAAGCCAAGTTGGCAAAGGAAGCTGCAAGTATTGTGTTTCATACTAGACATGTGTTTGAATCTATTTCTGAAACTATAACTCAAATAGTACTTGCATTGGAGACTAAAATAGGCTCATGTACAGTTGCCCTTTTTATAAGCAGTTATTCGTGCGTCTGAACGCGATAAAACGAAGCTGCAAGTATTGTGTTTCATACTGGACATGTGTTTGAATCTATTTCTGAAACTATAACTCAAATACTACTTGCATTGGAGACTAAAATAGGCTCATGTACAGTTGCCCTTTTTATAAGTAGTTATTCGCGCGTGTGAACGCGATAAAACGGTGTATGCTGTATACTAGGCCTTGTAAATTATCCAAATCTCAGTAAAATAATTCGTTGTATTGGTAGTGTGAAGCTGATTATTGGTGTTTTAGGGATGGCAAAACTATGAAGAGTCAGATTATAAAACTACACGTTTATTGAACATCAAACACAATATAACAGATAGTAATGCCAAGCCGCCTGATCTAGCTTGCTCTCCCTCAACTCCCAGACTCAATCCCCTGAGCTGATTATATATCGTGCGCCGAGCTTCGACGCATCGACGCCTACGCTTCGGTTCTGAATCACTTGCTCACGTGACACCACACCTCAACTGGGCTTCATGCCAGCATTCATCAACATAATTATCTTTCATAATCTAAAGCTTTTAACATAGCTTTTAACAGGTCCTCTTTACTGTTTTCGTGTTTCACGTTTTGCAATCTGTAAAGTTTTTATCAAAAATCGAAACTTCAGAAATTATTTTTAAAATGATGCGATGAGATGACGTGAGTTTTGGTGGTATAGATTCTATACTTTCGTTTCGTTTATTAAAACACAGATAGTAAATAAGTGTTCCTAGTTACTAAGAACTTAGCTCAGTATGTTAATAAATTAATGTTGTTGATGTTGTTGTCTACACTGATATCAAATCGTGCTGTTTTCTATTTTTACATAGGTATTGTAAAATTTCCGGTCCTGCCACAGTGTTGGTGATTAAATGACTAAAGCCAATGACCCTCGACACACGCAGCAGGCTCTCACGCACATCACTCTTCTCACGCGTAACAGTTAACGATAATAGTGAAAATATCTTCCCTTATCAGTTCATCCAACTCTTGCTGTTTTACTTTTTTCCACCTCTTGTTACAGTAGTCCAAGATAAAGCTTTTACCAAAAACCGAAATTTTCAGTAATTATTCTTTAAAGTGATGGTGATAAGATGAATTGAATTGAATTGAATTTATTGATCAACAGGGATAATGCATATTAAGAATACGTCACATGCAATGAGTTAGTCCAAATTAAAACAGTAGGCTATCGGTAACGATGAGCCTAAATGGTCACACAAATAAAAACAGAGGTCGAAATAACGAACAAAGTGATTACAAGAACGAAATAACGAACGAAGTGATTACAAGAACGAAATAACGAACGAAGTGATTACAACAACGAAATAACGAACGAAATGATTACAACAACGAAATAACGAACAAAGTGATTACAACAACGAAATAATGAACAAAGTGATTACAACAACGAAATAACGAACGAAGTGATTACAACAACGAAATAACGAACAAAGTGATTACAACAACGAAATGATTACAACAACGAAATAACGAACAAAGTGATTACAACAACGAAATAACGAACAAAGTGATTACAACAACGAAATAACGAACGAAGTGATTAGAACAACGAAATAACGAACGAAGTGATTGCAACAACGAAATAACGAACAAAGTGATTACAACAACGAAATAATGAACAAAGTGATTACAACAACGAAGTAATGAACAAAGTGATTACAACAACGAAATAACGAACAAAGTGATTACAACAACGAAATAACGAACAAAGTGATTACAACAACGAAATAACGAACGAAGTGATTACAACAACGAAATAACGAACAAAGTGATTACAACAACGAAATAACGAACAAAGTGATTACAACAACGAAATGATTACAACAACGAAATAACGAACGAAGTGATTGCAACAACGAAATAACGAACGAAGTGATTACAACAACGAAATAACGAACGAAGTGATTACAACAACGAAATAACGAACGAAATGATTACAACAACGAAATAACGAACAAAGTGATTACAACAACGAAGTAATGAACAAAGTGATTACAACAACGAAATAACGAACAAAGTGATTACAACAACGAAATAACGAACAAAGTGATTACAACAACGAAATAACGAACGAAGTGATTACAACAACGAAATAACGAACAAAGTGATTACAACAACGAAATAACGAACAAAGTGATTACAACAACGAAATGATTACAACAACGAAATAACGAACGAAGTGATTGCAACAACGAAATAACGAACGAAGTGATTACAACAACGAAATAACGAACAAAGTGATTACAACAACGAAGTAATGAACAAAGTGATTACAACAACGAAATAACGAACAAAGTGATTACAACAACGAAATAACGAACAAAGTGATTACAACAACGAAGTAATGAACAAAGTGATTACAACAACGAAATAACGAACAAAGTGATTACAACAACGAAATAACGAACAAAGTGATTACAACAACGAAATAACGAACGAAGTGATTACAACAACGAAATAACGAACAAAGTGATTACAACAACGAAATAACGAACAAAGTGATTACAACAACGAAATGATTACAACAACGAAATAACGAACGAAGTGATTGCAACAACGAAATAACGAACGAAGTGATTACAACAACGAAATAACGAACAAAGTGATTACAACAACGAAATAACGAACGAAATGATTACAACAACGAAATAACGAACAAAGTGATTACAACAACGAACTAACGAACGAAGTGATTACAACAACGAAATAACGAACGAAGTGATTACAACAACGAAATAACGAACAAAGTGATTACAACAACGAAATAACGAACGAAGTGATTACAACAACGAAATAACGAACGAAGTGATTACAACAAAGAAATAACGAACGAAGTGATTAGGTGAACTAGGTCTGCCTACTGATTCGCCATTGGTCAATAGCATAACAGTTAATCTGTACAAGCTAGAGGGATGCTGATCCAGAAGTGCTTAAGGCAGAACGATATGTTTACATATTTGTTAAAATCAAGCCAAACGTTTCGACAGGCTGCTTTTGTCATCATCCGTTGTACATTTACAAACTTTACAACCAGAGCCTGTTATGCACTAATTAAGCAGCTAAAGAAGCAATGATGATTAAGCAGACCAGTAAAGAAATTGATAGGTAACATAAGCACTAATTTGGCTTCTGTTAAATACTTAATTGGTGCATAACAGGCTCTGGTTGTAAGTTTGTAAATTTACAACTGATGATGACAGCAGCAGCCTGTTGAAACGTTTAGCATGATTTTAACCTTTTGTTTTTTAATGTAACAGTTTCAATAAAGTTGTGTTGTTTTTAACTACTAATGATTTTATAGTGGTCGGTTGGTTGGCATCCTTCTGTCTCGGAAGACAATGTAGTGTGCACCTAGAGAGTCAGTTATTGATCACACTGATGAAGCTGCAGCGTCGACTGTGGCTGGAATGGCCTCTGCAGGGCGCACGCCTGGGCAACGTGTATGGAGATCATGAGTTCCCCAGATAACAGGAACCCCTCTCTTCCTCCCTGGTGTAGTCCAAAGGAAAGCGGAGCGATACGTTTGGCACCAGATTGGCTGCAGGAGCTACCGGAGTCAGTGAGCATACTGGACTGGTCCGCCTTCGGGGCTCCACTCCTGATTTGGAAGGTTTGCTCCTCTAGACATGATCGTTGAGTCACTTGACCTCCTGCGCCCTTTAGCGTTGGCTGCTTGTGCAGCTCCTCCACCTATCCTACTGACTTTTATACTACTAACTTGGTAATTGCAGTGTCACAAATGTAGTAATTATTTCTTTTGGCTTCATTTCCAGCATTGGAAAATGACGACTGTGTCGAAACGACTGTTTGAACTGGATAAACACCATGTTGATTCCTGAAAGTTAACTCTTTCACGTATAGAAACTGAAATCTCTTACATAACAGACTACCCCTTGACAGTGAGACTTCTTACTATGATTTTGATTACTCAATATCTTTTATATTAATTTCGCTGATATATATATATATATATATATGGAAATATAACCAACAAGGCTACAGCTCCGACGACAGCACTATTCTTATACGTCAAATGAAAGGTCTCCACTCAAGGGTTCGCACCTGGGGCTTATTTTCGAATCGGGCTCACCGGGAGGAACGGAGACCGAAAAACCTCAAAAAATGGCCATTTTTGCCCATTTTTTGCAAAACTTATACTTCTCATTTCTAGAGATCCGGAACAGGCCGCAGGTTGTGCTGGTAACGATTGAATAGCTCGTTCAATGATCGGTGTAATAATCATATTTAGATTTCGCGAGAGGGCCATCAGTGCTCGCTACGGGCATTTTCCCGGACCCAACTCCCAATTTTTTCCAAATTTTCTACCAGCGTTTTGATTACTCCATATCTTTTCATTATTAAATAATCGGTTTTTTCAGCAACACCTGATCATTTCCTGGTACCTCTTTGATTGGTTATGCAATCCGCAATCCATTCTTTGAGCAGTTCAGCTACCAGAACCACCCTAAGGCAAGGTCTTCAACACGAATTCTGTCGCACTCCTGCAGGTACAACTCTTTCTCAACGTTTGTTTCTTTACTGATGAATTTTAAACGATTTTTAAATGCTTCCGCCCCAGGCCTGACTTCAGTATTCACAGCAGAAGTTCATAAATCTAATACAACCTCAGAATACAATGCACGCCACTTATTAATATCAACTTTGGCGTGAAACTAAATGGGTGTATCAAGCGGCTGGATTTATAAACAGAAGGGACCTACTAAGCGGCATTTTTTGAGATATTACGGTGCGTATTATCTATGACTACAGCCGCAAAGCCAAGATTCTTAACAGTTGGTAAACTATTTGCGAAACGTTCTTAATTAAAATGCAATAATTTTTTACGTTCATGTGTATTGTTATCTATGACGCCATGAGCTTTTGTATGTGGTAAGCTGTTTGCCAAATTCAAAGAACTGCACGGTATGTTTGGTACAGTACAATAATTACACTGTTTACGTTATTAATACATTTTTAGAACAGAATATTGCAATATACGCTGTTTTGATGAAAAAATGTTTTATTGTACTGTTTAATTAGGTAAAAATGTTGTCGATAAAATAAAAACTTGCCTTTAGCAAAGTGCGTGAAACGCCGTTACGCGAAAAAAGTAAATGACAGGTCGTTAAAACGAAACGCGCGTTAAGGAGGACTTTCTGTATACGAAGAAATTTTGTACTAGGTATTTTGGAGAAAATTTGATACAGAGAAAATATGGTACTGGTGGTGGTAACGAATCGTCAGGAATTTACAGTGGTGGAACAAATTGTACGTTTGATATTAGGAAAATTCGGGACAGAGAAAGTTTGGTACAAGGAAAGATACATTTTATGTAACATACTCGAACAAGCCATAGAGGTGTATATAGTTGCATTTTTTGTCAACATTCTCATGTCTGAGGCTAGCTGCTGTGAATCATTTGATTTGAGAAAGGTCCAATTTCTGATTATCAGTCTTTGTTGTAGGCGTCTCATGAAAACATCAATTTGCTGTATGTTTCTTGTGTCTTCGTCGATTTTTCTTCTGTTGTTTTTGGATCTGGTCGGATAAATATCTTCCTTCGTGGACTTTCAGACCATAATGAACCAAAGACTGCTCATTTTTCTATGGAGAGCCAGTTTTTATGGTTTTATGGGTGCGATGGTTGCTGGACTGTTTATAACAGCATCGCATTTTGGTGAGTAAAAATAAGCTGGTTCCCTTGACAGGTTGTTCCCTGATATTTCGGAGGCCAAGTAGAACGGGTTCACTGCCAGGATGATGCAAACTTTGTAAAGTCAGACAGAGATTTGTAGAAGTAAACTTGCTAGTAAACTTGTCCTGTGTACTTCAGGCTGGTTGTGTCTGTTGAACAGGTGCTGTTCGTTTACCTGCTGAATCAACGAGGCCATTCAATAGCGAGGGTTTTATACCTGGCATTCAACGTACGGGCGAGACCATCACAATTTAGAGGGGTGGGGTCGAAAATAAATAGCGTTTCGCTAACGTAACACTGTAGCGTTGGACTGAATTCGACTCAGTTGGTCGAACTCCAAGATAGCATGGCGGTCGTGATGTTGCACATCATGAAGATCCATTTTTTTCGTAATGCAATTGATTACTTAACTACAAATGTTACTTTTAATTATAGATGTTATCAATATGAAGTGTGTTTTCTTGTGTTTTATCCCGTTAGATGTAAAAGTTATAGATGTAGATACAGACGCGTTTTTAATATTTTATTGATTTTATTATTCCTGATTAATTTTAATTGTTTTCCTAATTGTTTCACCGTTTATCAACAGAAATCAATATTAATTAATTTCTTGAAGAAACGAGCCGTTTTTGAAAGCCGAATAAAAATCCATTTCAATTATTAATCTTGCATGAAATTGGTTAAATTTAGTGTTGATTTTGGTATTACTGGGCATAAAGTATTTAGCGTTCCTAATTTTTTGGGACCCTTCTCTATGTTGGGACCAGTTTTTCTCCGGAAGGACGGGTGGAATTCTCATTCACCGCGTTCCGATGAGAATCCAGTACGTTTTCTATCTGAGATTTTAACGACTGTTGATTGATACAGTCGTTTTCAGCCGTTGGCGGCACATTATTTTAAGCACGTAATTGTGGGATTGTAATTATTACTTTCCCCCCCTGGGTTTCTAT
This sequence comes from Tubiluchus corallicola, assembly GCA_030141605.1. Taxonomy (NCBI): domain Eukaryota; kingdom Metazoa; phylum Priapulida; class Priapulimorpha; order Priapulimorphida; family Tubiluchidae; genus Tubiluchus; species Tubiluchus corallicola. The sequence goes on along the minus strand of JAQGDQ010000565.1, from coordinate 69,998 downwards.
AATGATAATGTGCTAAATTGTAATTGAGAATTCTATGCACTGCCACTCGTGGAAAAGTGCATTTTAACTTATATTTGTTCTTTGGTTTTCAACGATCTGTTTTACTTCTGATTCTTTAGAGCGTCAGCACAGCCTTACGAAAGTAACCACTTTCGAGACAGCGAAATTGGACTGTTCCAATGCAACATGCCAGAAGTCAGTTACCGAAACCTCATACATTAAACCACCACGTTCACTGGTATCGGACAGAGCAGGTAGGACAGAGCTACGTGTTTGAAAAAAGAAATCAAGACATTAGCATAATTGTATGCAATGTCAAAGAATTTTTGCTAAACGTTTAGCAAAAAAAACTGAGACTGGAAAACGGTGAGGTAATATTTACTATTGTTGGCAATTTGAAATGTGCTCTATAATGGATAGGTACCAGTATAACTGCTCTAGTAAAACAATGATATAGTCATGCACCTTGTGATCGAAGGAGAACGGTTTAGAAGTCTTACCCACAATGCTTACACACTGAGATCGTTCAGATAAATAAGATGACACAAGCTGTAGAATATCGTAAAAAGGGATGGTCCTAGAACAGATCCCTGTGAGCCAAAGAGAATGTTTTAGATGTGTTACCCACAATGCTTACATACCGAGATCATTCAGATAGATAAGATGATATAAACTGTAGATGACTTCCTTGAATGCCTAGTCTGCTTGATTCAACTGCAGTAATAAAACACTAATAGAGGCTTTATCTAGACTGTTAACAACAAATCAATTTTGTTGTTGTGTGAAACAGCGAAAGATTAACATAACAATCCATCACGTTTTGTTGCTTTGAAAATTAAAACAGGTAGTAGGCTTAAATTTGAAGGTATCATTTTTATATTTTTTAGACAAGGTTCATTGTTCATGGAGTTACGTGACTAATGCAACTGAATGTTTTTTGTTGTGCCATCCGGGATATTTTTCATTGGCTAACATGACAAAGTGCCACAAGTTACTGAGATGCGAGGAAATTCACCAAATAATGGAAACGAAAACAAATTTTGAGACTTCAGGAGGGTTTGTGAAGAACGTAAGTAAATGAAAGACTCTAGTCTACAGACTAAAGTATACACACGAAATAGCTAGCATGCTAGTTTCTATTGCATTATTGTGCTGCATCATCTCGCAATAGTTAGTATATAGTGAAATGATGTTTTTAAAGCACTTAAATTGCCATAACGACATTTTCAAGATGGATGCCGGTCTAAATAAATTACACTATAATGTACTAACTGTTCAGTTTCAAAATGTTTATTAGAAGTTCATTTCTGACAATTTGGCACCCCTCAACCCTGGAGCTAGAACTCAAAAAAGGTCTCACTTGTTGTAAAAACAGAATCTAACTCCGCTCGAGGTCAATTCTGTAAAACTAAGACACCAAATTCGCAGCGGTGTACTGATACAAATACGGTCTCCATCAATGTGATGACACCGATCTTTTGAATTTCCTCGAAAAGGATACCGAACTGATAGCTATTTTTTATTTTCCTCGAAATCAGCTACTGAACAGATAGCACATTTTTCGCAAAAATTGGCAACAGGTCTATCGGAATAACACTGGGAGGCAGTAGCAGATGAGGTTACTGCTCAGAAGCAGTGTTCCTAATAGTTACTCTTTTGTTTACCAACTAGGCTCAGTTTTGCTTAACTTTGGTCGTTAGAGTACGAACCCTGCGACTACAAGGCTGCTTAACTAAGAGTGAAGAAAGACTTGTTGGGTGTTGTTATATCTGAACTGAAATGTAGGTAGTGTCGCTTACCTGGACATCAACAAGAATTGATTACTTCCACACTGATTGCAATTAAGTAGCCAATTAATCGACCTATTCGTGTCTGATTAATAAATGTTTAGTTAGAATTTGATTTCATCTTTTCCAATTACTAAGCGACATCATAAAAACTTTTAAAATTTGCTAATAGTTTTGATTTATTTTATTTATTTATTTACTATTAATTTTTTTGAAGTGTAGTCAGACAAGGCTTTGTTTAGGTACTTGCTGCACGTGGCGCCAAAATTATTTGTCGGGACTAAGAAAGATTCCATTCAAATTGATTTGTTGGTCCCTTTTTAAGGTTGAAAATTTTCTGCTCTTGCATCAAATACTGCAAATTTGTTTCCACTTGTTTTATTGCAGTTTTACAAAGTCAAGTGGGACAAATATACTCTTCTGGTTGCAGCCATGAGGAATATTAGTAACCACTTCTGGAATGATATTTTGCATAATTACAAACTATTCCCACCAAACGCACGTCTCGTACAGCTAGCAGGTTTCTGCAACGAAACGAGAAATCTAGTCTTGCCATACTTTCCATTCTCAGACTCTAGGAAAGTCAAATCTGTGTTTAATAAACTCGGACTAGAAGAAAAAGAAGAAGCAAAGATACGTCTGCGCATGTGCATTGATTATGTTATGACACAGATGTACCTGTACAGCTTTGGTTATTTTACGCCTGATACAAACTCGATGAAAAAACTGGCTTCACAGTACTTGATCACTGATGACCTTAGAATCATCTTGGCTGACCTTGACCACACCTACAAGCTGGGATTGGACCCATATCTTAGATGGCTTCGAAGATCATTTCAGAAATATAAAAGATTTTTGGCCCCAGAGTTCAAAAAATACAAGAATTCGCATTGCAGGGATAAAGATGATATCGATTGTATTGATTCCGTATCTCGACATCAGAAACAGCTAGATATTTGGAAAGTTCCTTCAGTTCTGAATCATTTCCTTGGGAATCTGAAGCGCACAGCTTTGATACAAAAGATGCTGAAATTGCTAAAAGAGAAGTGTCGGTTGGATGCAGAGAGGAGGCCAGACATGAAAGAAGTGTTGTCAACTTTGCTGTACACATTTAAAGACTTTTTTGGTCTAAAAGTTTATAATGAAACCATGAATCGTTTTGGGTAATAAAAAGACTAATTAGGTGAAACAGTTTTTAATTGTTAATAATACTAATTAATGCCAAGCAGCTACAGTTTAGTGATTCAATAATTCGTTCCTTACATTGGCGTCACATAGGTAAACTTGTTGCAGCTTTTTTGTAAAACAATCTAATGTGCGCTACAACTACACAAAACTTACCAAAAAAAGAGGATGGCAAATGATGCCTTTATGAGATCCATCATGGATTGACCTAACAAAACATGAGTCCTACCTCACAGGAAGGCCAAGTTAGCAACAAAGATCAAATTTCAAGATTTCAAGACTCACCTAGTATCTCCTCACAGTATTATGCTTGAAATTGGGCATGCCAAGCCAACAGCAGAGATCAAATTTCAAGATTTCAAGACTCACCTAGTATCTCCTCACAGTATTATGCTTGAAATTGGGCATGCCAAGCCAACAGCAGAGATCAAATTTCAAGATTTCAAGACTCACCTAGTATCTCCTCGCAGTATTATGCTTGAAATTGGGCATGCCAAGCCAACAAGAGAGATCAAATTTCAAGATTTCAAGACTCACCTAGTATCTCCTTTACGCTTGAAACTGGGCATGCCAAGCGCCAGCAACAAAGATCAAATTTCAAGATTGGAGGTTCCATTTTGCACGATTTTCGCTTGGAAAACTGCTGACGCAAAGCCATTGTTCTGACGTCATCCATTATATTCTGCTTATAACCTTATAACCTTAATTCAGTAAAACTACTGGCTTTGCGTTATATAGGTTTTACATGTAAAATGTATACCTGCGTTAACTCAAATGTAGACTTAGGTAGTTCAAATGTGTCGTGGTAACTCAAATGTAGACTTAGGTAGTTCAAATGTGTTAACAATGGTTTTCAACAAATCTTGAGCGCTTTTGGTAAGTCAAATGTAGACACATGTCAAGACAAATGTGACATTGGTATCTCAAATGTGGATAGGTGGTAAAGTTTAAGGATGTTAAATTTAATCTTCTTTAATTTCAATTTAATAATCGCCCCTAATTTAAAATAACAACGTTATAGGTCTACTAATAGTTCACTAATATTCTGCAAACTTTACATACCACTGGAACTGTTAGAGAAAACAATGCATTCTTAAAATAAACAATGTTTCTTGAGAGAAACTAATTCATTAACGCAGTGCTAATGCATTACGTAAAAAATAATTAGTGATTCACTGTTCATTGGGAAGTGGGAACCGATTTATTCTTTTCTGCCGACATTATGGTTTATCAAAGAATTTCGTTTCAGGATAAACAACGCATTTTTCAAAGTTACGAAAGAGGTGATGATTACTTACATCTTGCACGGCAACAGTATAAAAAAATCAAATGCTTGGGCTATTATTAAGAGAGCACTGGAGGGTAGAATTGTCAAACTACTTGGCGGCTTCAGAAGAAATCTCGTCGGTGAAGAATTGGGAGACTATGCTGTTAATATTATAGAAACTCATCCAGAATTTACGCTAGAGCTAATCATTGCGTCTATGCGCCGAGACATGCCTGAGAAACAACGCATATCCCGTTCAACGTTAGCTAATGTGTTATAGGTTTTACACGGCAAATGTAGACACAGGAAAGTTCAAACGTGACTTAGGTAAGTCAAATGTAGACACAGGAAAGTTCAAACGTGACTTAGGTAAGTCAAATGTAGACATAGGAATTTCGAATGTGTTTTGGTAACTCAAATGTGACTTAGGTAAGTCAAATGTAGACATAGAATTTGAATTTGGAATGTGTTTTGGTAAGTCAAATGTAGACACAGGAAAGTTCAAATGTGACTTAGGTAAGTCAAATGTAGACACAGGAAAGTTCAAACGTGACTTAGGTAAGTCAAATGTAGACATAGGAATTTCGAATGTGTTTTGGTAACTCAAATGTGACTTAGGTAAGTCAAATGTAGACATAGGAATTTCGAATGTGTTTTGGTAACTCAAACGTGACTTAGGTAATGTAGATGTGGTACTTTGAATAAATCGGTAATTAGCTCATTTAAGTGCAAATTACAAAAAGAGAAAACCAAATTAAAATTATATTTTATGGTCATGGTGCTATCGGCAGCATCAATTTTTATTATATTTAATTAATTTGCAACTATTTGTATGGACGTTAATACATTTTTCAAATATAAAGAAAATGTTTATTTGATAAGAACACTTAAAAGTGTTGTACATAAATAAGTTAACAATTATACAATTATTAATATATACACCAATTCTACATTTTATTTGTCAACGTTTTACAAAAAATGTCGGCAGAAAAGAATAAATCGGTTCCCACTTCCTAATGAACAGTGAATAACTAATTAGTTTTTTAAGTAATGCATTAGCACTGCATTAATGAATTAGTTTCTCTAAAGAAACATTGTTCATTTTAGGAATGTATTGTTTTCTCTAACAGTTCCAATGGTATGTAAAGTTTGCAGAACATTAGTAAACCTATAACATTGTTATTTTAACGTAAGAACAATTATTAAATTTAAAGAAGATTAAATTTAACATCCTTAAGCTTTACCACCTATCCACATTTGAGATACCATTGTCACATTTGACTTGACATGTATCTACATTTGACTTACCAAAAACACTTAAGATTTGTTGAAAAGCATTGTTAACACATTTGAACTACCATAGTCTACGTTTGAGTTACCAAGACACATTTGAATTACCTAAATCTACATTTGAGTTAACGCAGGTCTACATTTAACGTGTAAAATCTATAAAAGGGCGCCTGATTGTAATGAAAAAGTTAGAAGACACTGTAGCGGATAGAAATAGTGAAAGAGTGAAAGAGTGAAGCACGAACGTTTTCTTTATGCACACTGGTTGATGGAGAGAGGTTTGCAATGTGAAATTATATTCATTGACGAAGCGGGCATAAACCTGTGGATGAAGAGGACGAGAGGAAGGGCAATACAGGATCAAAGAGCCGTGCGAGTTGTGGCTGGTCGTCGCGGAGGCAATCTTACCATGACTTTTGCAGTAAGCAATACAAATGGCCTGATATATCATTCCTTAACAAAAGGTGGAATGAACAGAGAACGTTTTAATGCATTTCTTCAAGACGCAACAGATAACCTGCATGACGATGGTCGGGAGAAAATTTTTCGTTTTTGACAATGCACCTGCTCACAGAGGAGCAGCCTTGCAGCCAGATTTGCGCCTACCAATTCAAATTAAGAGGCTTCCTCCTGATTCTCCCTTTTTAAATATTGTCGAGAACGTATTCAGTCAGTGGAAGGCTGAAACGAAGCGTCTTCTTGCAGATATGAGAGAAAATCTGCTAGTGCAAAATCACGGTAAGAGAATGGCAACATTAGCTCAGTTAGCAGAACAGTCTGTGAATATCATAACGCCCGCAGATGCAGCCAATTATTTTCGGCATATGCAGCAGTATGTACCACGCTGCTTAACCTACGATGATATTCTGATGTAAATCTTGTTCATATCAAATTTTTGTTCATGTTTGTTGTTTATTTATTGTTCATGAGTCAGCGGTAGTATATATTTAAAATGCTGCTCTTGAGCATTGATTACAAGTTTAATTTTGCAGATTTCATTAATCATTCAAAAAAATCTTTTTGTAAAACGTTGACAAATAAAATGTAGAATGGTGTATATATTAATAATTGTATAATTGTTAACTTATTCATGTACAACACTTTCAAGTGTTCTTATCAAATAAAAATTTTCGTTACATTTGGAAAATGTATTAACGTCCATACAAATAGTTGCAAATTAATTAAATATAATAAAAATTGATGCTGCCGATAGCACCATGGCCATAAAATACAATTTGAATTTGGTTTAATCTTTTCATCGACATGTCTACATTTGACTTACCTAAGTGACATTTGAATTTTCCTGTGTCTACATTTGTCGTGTAAAACGTGTAAACGAGGACTATGTAGGATGTTCGCGTATTTTATATTATAAGTGTATTTATGCGCAAAATCTTTTGCGGGGCCTTTGCTAGTCTTTTTATTATTAAATCATCGGTTTTCAACAACACGTGATCAAGTTTCGGTAACTCTCTGATAATCAGAGATCGAAGTTTGATTGATCTCGCAATTTTATGAGGTGTTCAGAAAGAATCACCCTAAAGCAAGGTCATCAACATGGATTCTGTCTCTAGTCTTATCGCAGTTACAACTTAATACTTTTATCCAAACTAGTGAATCTTAAAAGATAATTATCACTGTGCAAGTTTAGTGACCCCAGGCCAAGAAGTTCATGTAACTAATTCAACCTCAGTATACGTACCTAGTAAATTCAACTTTGACATGAAACTGAATGGATGTATTAAGCAGCTGGATTTACAAACCGAAAAGTAAGTGACGTTTTCCTTGTTACTGCAGTGCTCAAAGCCAAGGTTCTTAACATCTGCTAAGCTGCTTGCGAAAAGTTTTTAATTAAAATGCAATAATTTATTACTTTCGCATAGTTAAAGGCAAGATATTACATTCCATTCCATTCGTATTACAATGCTAAAAATTATCTATTCGTGTTTTGGTACGTCGACTTATTTGCATTTTAAATAAACTTGTTGAATTTTACCAAAACATATAAAAACAGTTTTATAAGTTTTTATATACATATATAGATCGGTGTTTATATGTGGCAATTACGGTATATTTAAAAATCTTAGTAAAATTACAATGCTTACATTAATTTATATACATTAGGTTATTTGTAGTATATACATACATATATATATATGTATGTATTTACTATTGTATATAATGTCATGTGTGTGTGTGTGTGTGTGTGTGTGTGTGTGTGTGTGTGTGTGTGTGTGTATCTATGTATTTACTAGTGTATATGTATATATATATATGTGTGTGTGTGCGTGTGTGTGTGTGTGTGTGTGTGTGTGTGTGTGCGTGCGTGTGTGTGCGTGCGTGCGTGCGTGCGTGCGTGTGTGTGTATCTATGTATTTACTAGTGTATATGTATATATATATATATATATGTGTGTGTGTGTGCGTGTGTGTGCGTGCGTGTGTGTGTGTGTGCGTGCGTGTGTGTGTGTGCGTGCGTGCGTGCGTGCGTGTGTGTGTATGTATTTACTATTGTATATAATGTCATATATATGTATATATATATATATATATATATATGTGTATGTATGTACGTATTTACTATTGTATATGATGTCATATATATATATATATATGAGTATGTATTTACTATTGTATATAATGTCATATATATATATGTATGTATGTATGTATGTATTTACTATTTTATATAATGTCATATTACTAGAGGGCGTCTCTAAATCAATTAAAATCACATTACGAGCGCATCAATGGAGCTTTGATCCTTCATACAGGAGGACATAATTTTTTTCTCTTTACTGGATAAAGATTAGTGCTCATTAGTAATGAATTTAGTAATGGAGATCACTATTAGTCACCTTTAAGTTTTTAAATTGGAGTTTTTTTTTACGGGCGCCCTTAAAAGTCCACTCAGAATTCATGTAAATCACATTATAAGTACACCAGCGAAACTCTTTATACTTTACTAGATAAAAATCACTTAAATAATGAATTTTGTCACGAATGTCACGGAAGGCTAGTTACTTGAATCATTTGATCGGAAAAAGGTCCAATTTCTGATTAGCAAACATGAAAACATGAATGTGCTGTATGTTTCTTGTGTCTTTGTTGATTTCTTTCCTGTGTTGCTTTTGGTTCTGGTCGGATAAATACCTTCCTTTGTAGACTTTGATGAACAAAAGACGGCTAATCTTTCTATGGAGAGCCAATTTTTATGGTCTTATGGGCACGATGGTTATCGGACTGTTTATAATAGCATCACATTTTGGTAAGTGAAAGTAAGCGTTAATAATAATATAATGGCAGCCCAAACCATTTCAAAGCTATCAAAATGTGATCATATTGTCCCAGTTCTCAAGATGCTTGAGAATTTTTAAAAACTTCTAAATTTAAACTCCCGCGATGACCGTTAGACGCAGCCATTTTGATGATAAGTCATTTGAAACAAGTATAATTAACTCTGAATAAAGTTTGAGAAAATAATCAGACAATTCGTAGCAGACACGTTACTAACTAAGTAAAATTTTAAATTACTGTATCTTGTCAATAAGATTAAAAATGCGGTTTTTTGATTAGTTAGTGGTGCACCCTGGAGGTGAGTCAACGACATTTTACCAACTTGCGAAAACATTTTGAATAATCAATAATTTTCTTTTCTAGTTACCTAAGTCTTTGCAACAGGTAAGCGGAATGCTAAGTAATATAACTTTTCATGGAAAGTTTTTTGGGACATAGTTTAACATTTCCTTTTCTTCCCTGATGGAAGTTGTGCGTATATGACGTCATGTAATGGCGCTGTCAGAACAGTATTGAGGGAAATTTAAAATGAACACAAAAAATTCTTTCAACGCGAGTATGAATTGCGCATAAAATTGCTATAAAGTAATAAAATTTTTTAAGGCGATTCACCTTTAAAGGTAAATTTTATGTAATTTAGCAGTTATGCACCTCAGCGTCGTGGTAATTAATAACTATTATAGCGATTACCTAAATAACTAATTTTTAGGAAATTAAATGATATACATACATTATTAGCCTTAGATCATTAGCAATTGTAGACTCATAAGTACAATATCTTATAAACTCATTATAACACATCTTAACTTCACAAAATTCAGAAGACTACTGACCCAGATCAAATTAGTCAACTGATTAGCCCTAAAGTAGACACAAGGCTGCCGAATTCAAGAGAAGCAAATATTTCCAAAATTTTAGCATAATTTATCAGTCACTGAATTCATTTAAAAGTGATTTTAACTTATATTTGTCTTTTGGTTTTCAACGATCTGTTTTATTTCAGATTCCTTGGCGCGTCAGCACGGCGTTACGAATGCAGCCATTTATAAGGCAGCGAAGTTGGACTGTTCCAATGCAACATGCCAGAAGTCAGTTACCGAAACCTCATACATTAAGCCACCACGTTCACTGGTATCGGACAGAGCAGGTAGGACAGAGCAGCGTGTTTGAAAAAAGAAATCAAGACATTAGCATAATTGTACGCAATGGCAAAGAATTTTTGGAAAACGTTTAGCAAAAAAAAACTGAGACTGGAAAACGGTGAGGTAATATTTACTATTGTTGACAATTTGAAAAGTGTTTTATAATGAATAGGTACCAGTATAGCTGCTCTAGTAAAACAATGATATAGTCATGCACCTTGTGATCTAAGGAGAACAGTTTAGAAGTCTTATCCTCAATGCTTACACACCGAGATTGTTCAGATAAATAAGATGACACAAACCATAGAACATTGTAAAAAGGGATGGTCCTAGAAGAGATCCCTGTGGCACCCTGTGAGCCAAGAAGAATGTTTTAGATGTATTACAAATAATGCTTACATACCGAGATCATTCAGATAGATAAGATGATATAAACTGTAGAGGACTTCCTTGAATGCCTAGTCTGGTTGATTCAACTGCAGTAATAAAACTTTAATAGAGGCTTTATCTAGACTGCTAACAACAAATCATTTTTGTTGTTGTGTGAAACAGCAAAAGATTAACATAACAATGCATCATGCTTGTGACGCCATGTCTATAGGTTACGTACTCTGAGTCTCAACGTCATGAAAAGCAGGCACGACCGCCCTATAGACGAGGTGTAACACGTGGTTCTGGGCTTCTATAGAGTTAGATAATTTACTATTAGAATCCTGGAGCCAGGCTAAGGCTTTGTTGTTTCATACGGGGGCACGCGGAACCCGAGCCTAGGAGTCTTAATGAGCCAGTAATATTCGATGGTAGATAGAATGTCAAACCAACTATTAAGCGGTATATAACAAAATTTAATTGACAACCAGGAGAAAAGAAATAGTTCACAATAACACAGCAAATGTATTCTCTAGTCTAATAATAGAGAAGGGAGGTGTTAGTGGGGGTAGCACGTGCAAACGATGGCGCACTCTCGATGACGGCAATCCAACGATGACCATATACAAACGGGATTATGCTAGCTAGTACAAAGTACAAGAGTCTTGGCTTACCAGAAACTCCATGAACATTGTGTGAAACGGCAGCTGCTAACCTGTGGGGTAACATCCATGGATTTAACAACTATGGTTTGCTCCACCAACAATGGACTTGTCCACCATAAACTTTAGCGTGACTTCAGGTTTGAACGAATCCTCAGACAATGACGGTAACGGTAACCACCTCATCAAACCAAGACAACGTACTCGACAAAGACCCGTCAGCACTGTAAGCAATGGCTGTTGACAGAAGAAACAGCGACGTCTACTGCACTACAACATCGACGATGCTAATCGACATTTCTGACTGTCTTTTCACAGACATGCGAAGATCAGACGATGGTCATTTTACGTGACCTAAGCCTTTCAATAACGGCCGACTGACTGCCAGGTTGCACGTCTCAGGCTATAGCTGTGACGTATGTATCATGTACACTTCATACCTGTACGGGTTTCACACATTTGAAATAAGTCGCGAGTATTGCAGGTATTGCAGAACACAATCACAAGACGAGGGGGGGTGTTAGTGGGACTCCTACACTACTACACTAATTAGACTAACAATACAGTACTACTATAGTGACTAATTTAATGTAAGCAAATTACACTAGCAAGTGCTACCGCTATCACTATAAAGAACTTGACTGTGAAATGAAAAGGTGACAAACAAGTAAACAAAAATATCATAAATAATAGATGGTTTGTCACAATGCTTTGCTGCTTTGAAAATTAAAACAGGTAGTAGGCTTAAATTTGAAGATATCATCGTTTTTTATTTTTAGGCAAGGTTCATTGTTCATGGAGTTACGTGGCTAATGCAACTGAATGTTTTTTCTTGTGTCGTCGAGGATATTTTTCATTGGCTAACATGACAAAGTGCCACAAGCTACTGAGATGCGAGGAAATTCACCAATTAATGGAAACGAAAACAAAGTTGAAGACTTCACTAGGCCGTGTTAAGAACGTAAGTAAATGAAAGACTCCAGGCTATAGACTAGACTAAAAAAGCAAGCTATTCAATTCAATTCAATTTTATTTTCTCAATAGCAGTTAAAATTCGACATAATTATTTTTACATTTTATGGCAACTGAGAAGGACCAGCGAAAGACTTATCGGTCACTTGATCAGCTGCCCCTTATTAAAAATACAAGTTTACTTACACGCTCATGACATTTTTTAGGTGTTTATATATATATATATATATAAAGGTTGAAAAATTTCTGCTCTTGCATCAAATACTGCAAATTTATTTCCACTTATTTTATTGCAGTTTTACAAAGCCGAGTGGAACAACTATACTCTTCTGGTTACAACCATAAAGAGTAAACGTGTGTACAAATGGGCTCGCAGCTTGCGCAGCTACAAACTATTCCCACCAAATACACGTCTCATACAGCTAGCAGGTTTCTGCAACAAAACGAGAAATCTAGTCTTGCCATACTTTCCATTCTCAGACTCTAGGAAGGTCAAATCTGTGTTTAATAAACTCAAACTAGAAGAAGAAGAAGAAGCAAAGATACGTCTGCGCATGTGTATTGACTATGTTATGTCGCAGATGTACCTGTACAGCTTTGGTTATTATATAGCTGACACACAGATGAGGCAAAAATTGGCTTCACAATATTTGATCACAAATGATCTTAGAATCATCTTGTCGGACCTTGACGACTTGTACAAGCTCGGACTAGACCCATATCCTAGATGGCTTCGAAGATCATTTCAGAAATATAAAAGATTTTTGGCCCCAGAGTTCAAAAAATACAAGAATTCGCATTGCAGGGATAAAGATGATATCGATTGTATTGATTCCGTATCTCGACATCAGAAACAGCTAGATATTTGGAAAGTTCCTTCAGTTCTGAATCATTTCCTCGGGAATCTGACGTGCACAGGTTTGATACAAGAGAGACTGAAATTGCTAAAAGAGAAGTGTCGGTTGGATGCAGAGAGGAGGCCAGACATGAACGAAGTGTTGTCAACTTTGCTGTACACATTTAAAGACTTTTTTGGTCTAAAAGTTTATAATGAAACCATGAATCGTTTTGGGGACTAATTAATTATTCGTTAATTAATTAATTATTAATTAGTTTTTAATTATTATTAATACTAATCAATGACAAGCTGCTACATTTTAGTGATTCAATAATTCGTTCCTTACATTGGCGTCACATAGGTAAACTTTTTGCAGCTTGTTGTAAAACAGTCTAATGTGCGCTACAACTACACAAAACTTACCAAAAAAAGAGGATGGCAAATGATGCCTTTATGAGATCCATCATGGATTGACCTAACAAAACTCAAATGAGTCCTACCTCTCTGGAAGGTCAAGCCAACAACAAAAATCAAATTTCAAGAGTTCTAGACTCGCCTAGTATCTTCTCACAGTATTATGCTTGAAACTGGGCATGCCAAGTTGGCAACAAAGATCAAATTTCAAGACTTCAAGACTCACCTAGTATCTTCTCACAGTATTATGCTTGAAACTGGGCATGCCAAGCCAGCAACAAAAATCAAATTTCAAGATTTCAAGACTCACCTAATATCTTCTCACAGTATTATGCTTGAAACTGGGCATGCCAAGCCAGCAACAACGATCAAATTTCAAGATTTCAAGGCTCACCTAGTATCTCCTCACAGTATTATTCTTGAAACTGGGCATGCCAAGTTGGCAACAAAGATCAAATTTCAAGATTTCAAGACTCACCTAGTATAATAGTTAATAGTTATTACACAGTTCATAGTAAATTCCACCAATGGCGTCTGATATGCCACGTAAATTTTGCATCTCTGTGAAGTAAACTTTGACATGTAACATTAGTATTACCATTAAATCTAGTCATTAAACTAAACACACATTTCCTATAGATAACATAAAAACCAGTTACGCCAAGCTGTATAATTAGAGACCGAGGACTGTAATTACATTCAAATAAATTATGTAATTAATTAAAAAATTTATGTTTTGACATATTGTGAGCAACATTGAGTTTTCTGATGTTGTACAAATTAAAATGCCCCGAAGTGGCTATACAGTAAAAGCTATTTTACAGGCAGACAGACAGACAGACCATGCTCTATTACATTACGATTAAACCGATAACGCATCGCAGTTTTAAATAAACAATGTGGATAAAGCGATAATTCGTAACATTTTCATTAAACGTTCGCGATGACAGGGTTAAAATGAAGCCACGTGTGCTTGCTGATTATAAATATAAGCGTGGCTTCTTCCGTAATTATTAACAGGCTTCTTCCGCTGATCTGGAAACCAGAGACTAAATCTTCTGGCGACTGACACTGAAATTATAGAGAAATAACAACACATGATAAGATCTTCGGAGATTTCTCCTCTTTTTTGGCTTCGTGGTTGAATTTCTGTCTGCACCACTGATAATACAGTACCTAGTTATCTTTCAAAAAGACGTTTATGGCTTCATTTGAAACGTTGCCTGCTTCATGCGGTAAAATACTTGTTTCAATGTTTACTACGGTTAGAGGACAAGAAAAGGGGCACCAGACGTAGCTTTCAGAAAAATCACCTTGAAAAATTTTACTACTTTGCAGCAGTTTTAGGCGTTTATCGTACTCGCGTTGAAAGGATTTTTTGTTTGTTTTCATTTTAAATCTCCCTCAATACTGTTCTGACCGCGCCATTACATGACGTCATATATGCACAAATCAGGGGAATAAAAGGAAATGTTAAATTATGTCCCAAAAAACTTTTTGTGCAAATCTATATTACTTAGCATTTCACTTACCTGCTGCAGAGACTGGTATGTAACTAGAAATAATAATTTAAAATGTTTGTGCCAATTGGTAAACTCTCGTTGATTCACCCTCCAGGGTGCGCCATTCACTAACCAGAAACCTATTTTAATCTTACTGACAAGATACAGTAATTTAAAATTTTACTTAGTTAGTGACGTGTGTGTTATCTCTCAGGCTAGCATGTGTACAGTGTACTAACCATGCACTATGTACTTCGTACTTTTAGCTGTAATT
>JAQGDQ010000565.1:0-50000 GCA_030141605.1 Tubiluchus corallicola | reverse complement strand
AATAGTTGACTTCATGCTAAGATTTGGTTGAAAATCCTCTAAACATCTAAAATTTTCTTCATAAATAGTTGATTTTACGCTAAGATTTGATTGAAAATTCTCTAAACATCAAAAATTTTCTTCATAAATAGTTGACCTCATGCTAAGATTTGGTTGAAAATCCTCTAAACATCTAAAATTTTCTTCATAAATAGTTGATTTTACGATAAGATTTGATTGAAAATTTTCTAAACATCAAAAATTTTCTTCATAAATAGTTGATTTCATGCTAAGATTTGGTTGAAAATCCTCTAAACATCTAAAATTTTCTTCATAAATAATTGATTTTACGCTAAGATTTAGTTGAAAATCCTCTAAACATCCAAAATTTTCTTCATAAATAGTTGATTTTATGCTAAGATTTGGTTGAAAATCCACTAAACATCCAAAATTTTCTTCATAAATAGTTGATTTCATGCTAAGATTTGGTTGAAAATCCTCTAAACATCCAAAATTTTCTTCATAAATAGTTGACTTCATGCTAAGATTTGGTTGAAAATCCTCTAAACATCTAAAATTTTCTTCATAAATAGTTGATTTTACGCTAAGATTTGATTGAAAATTCTCTAAACATCAAAAATCTTCTTCATAAATAGTTGATTTCATGCTAAGATTTGGTTGAAAATCCACTAAACATCCAAAATTTTCTTCATAAATATCATCATCATCATCTACCCGTCACGTCCATTGTATACATTGGGCAGGCAGAATTCTAAAATAAAAGAAATCTGCCTTCAGACAGGTAAACGCAGCAGTAATCCAGCAAAAAACTAAACACTGCTACGCCAGTGGCTTGTTGTCAGCACCACTTCCGTTAAAAGCCAAGTACAATCGAATTCTATGCATAGCGTGGCGACATCTGTTGATAAGAAAATTGAAGCGTTACTTATAGGTTGGCCCCCTTTAAATTGGCTACTATTGACCAAATTCTTTAACATTGAAACTCCAAGCGCCAAAAGCCTGTAATTTCCGTAGCCAAACAAATTTACTTTTCAAGATAATGAATAGCTAGAATTTTTATGAGCGTCAAGTTACGGTTCAGTATGCAGAGTTCACTCGGGTCAGGGACACGCCCCTGAGCTCATAACTGCAGCAGCATCAGGGACCCGTTCAAATTTTCACACTAAAGTGTACCAATCAAAATGCTACTTACGTGGTGCAGACATGATGGTGAGGTTATCGAAAACAAATCACAAAATATAAAAAACGTCCCAAGAAAGAGCAACCAAACCTCGTCTGTCTACAAATTCTCCGTTTGCACGACACGATACAGTCTAGTTGCATGCAGAAAGAGATGCTGGAGAGCTCGGGATGCTGGCGCGAAGCAAGCTGAGATGAGGGTGCGGCGCTATCACGTGACACCAGCAGAAATCCCGAGGTTCAAGCTTGTAGTGATTCGCAGCTTCACGTGTCGCGCTGACTCTTCTTGCTTTCCATAGGTTTGTGACATCAGATGCAGTGCGCATGCGCGCAACCCAGAATAGATTGACACAGTTGGTTCTTACACCACAACACAGCAGCTATTACAATAAATACAACTGTGCCGATCGATTTTTCAGTCCGGATTGAAGCAGCGCATAATTGTCTCTCGTTTCAAGAGAAGGAAACTGGGATATATCCCAAAACACTTCCCGTTGTATTACTTTGGCATTGGTTTGCCTGTTTGAATGGTTGTGAAACCGGATTATTATTTCTTTATAATTGAAAATATTTGCGCCACCTGGTAAAACGTCACTCTATCGCTATCACAGTATGCACCACTGGCTCATGAAAAAACGCATTATTGATCTTATTGACAATATAAAGCAACTTAAACTTTTGCTTGATTGCCAAAACGTGTGCTACGCATGCGCTGATTATTTTTTCAAACTTTAGCCCTACCTTACTTATCTAAAGTTATTTCAAATGACTCAATCGCTAAAAATTGTGACATTGTGGGAGTTTAAATTTTCAAGTTTTATACAGTGTTACTGCAAACGCAAACTCTGTGTGCAATGAGATGGCATGTAGGTGACATAAATTTCAAGACGATTTTTAAGCTTTATTTATCAAAAGCCCATTTCCTTGCCCATTTTGTAACATATATCCGTTTATGTGAACAACAAAGTTATAGTAAAAAATATATTACTTGTCTGCAATTCCAATAACCTTATCTGCATCATCATTCTTATATAATTATAGACAGGGCCTATTTCAGCCTAAGCGAGGCCCGGGGAAGTGGGACGTGTGAGGACTCCTGGGGGGGGGGGCGCCCAGAAAATTTTTGAACTGCTAGAACGCAAGAGAAGCATTTTCGAAGAGAAAATATGGAGTTGTACAGTAAGTTCGCATAAAGCAAAAAAATAATGTTACCTCGGCGCGAGGCCCCCCTTGGAGGGTGAGGCCCCGGGGAAGTATCCCCACTCCCCCCCCCCCTAAAATAGGCCCTGATTATAGAAATGTACACAAATTCGTGTTAAAATCAAAACAACATTCGTTACAAACACAGTTAGTCCTATTACAATCAAAAATGAAATCTTTCTCGTCTTCCAAAACATAGCACAGATTGCACTAACGCTGGTCCCAATGGATGCCTCTCTTCCTCCCTTATTCAAATTCAAAAATTTCAAAATTCTGGAAATTTTTATCCCCGACTAAGCCACTGTGGCTTCTCTAAATTTTCATTAATTATTGAATAATAGATAAATTTCGTTCTGCTGGTGCATGGCTTCATTTTGTAAATCAATTGCGTCAGCAGCGGTACGATTTTTTCTGTTAATATACTTATTCTTTTATATTATTTTAACGTAAACAGTCAAAGGTGACATGTCATTTTCTTTAACTAGCCTGTTAAGTACGTCCAGTTTATTGTTGCTGTTCAGTATCTCACTTAAAAATAATCAGTTGTCCCTGCAGTATAAGTGTGTTGAGAGTTGATATACTAGATTCAATCAAAGCTACTTCATTTAGAGATCTCCAAGCTTCATACGAAGATCTCTTTTACACTAAATAACCTATTAGGAAGTTCATTGTTACTATTCAGTATCTTACTAAAAAAATTTAGTTGTGCCTGCAGTATTGAGAGTTGGGAGTTGGTATACCAGATTCAATCAAAGCTACTATATTTAGAGATTTCAGAAGCTTCATAATATTTAACGAAAACAGGGTCCCAGTTTCTCTAAATAGCCTAGTAAGAAGTTCGTTGTTACTATTTAAATCTTACTAAAAAATTCAGTTGTCCTGCAGTATTGAGAGTTGAGAGTTGGCGTAACAGATTCAATTTAAGCTACTATTAAGAAGTTCATTGTTACTATTCGTACCTTACTTAAAAATTCAGTCGTCCCTGCAGTATTGAGAGTTGAGAGTTGGCGTACCAGATTCAATTTAAGCTGCTTTATTTAGAAAATCCCTAGTGATGTCTAGCAATGATTTTATAGTCTCCATATACTCGTTATGCATTTCCTTACATTTAGCACTACTGCAAGTTTCACAGTTAAGCAACATAGTTGAACATATTCAAGCATACAAAATACTTTTCCGAATTCTAAATGTTTGGGGTCTTCTCTGGAAAGATGATAAAACTTATCAATTATAATTTTTCATCTGCAATTCTATATCTGTTTATATGAATCATCATTTTTATTAAAATGTGAGCCTATTATTATTATTATTATTATTATTATAATTCTTTATTTTTAAAAACTGAATGCATTTATTTTTAATGTACTGAATGCATTTCCTCTATTTGTAGGAATATGTTTAAAATTTCTAAAAACATTTACAACATATTCACACACACATATATGTGTGTGTGTGTGTGTGTGTGTGTGTGTGTGTGTGTGTGTGTGTGTGTGTGTGTGTGTGTGTGTGTGTGTGTGTGTGTGTGTGTGTGTGTGTGTGTGTGTGTGTGTGTGTGTGTGTGTGTGTGTGTGTGTGTGTGTGTGTGTGTGTGTGTGTGTGTGTGTGTGTGTGTGTGTGTGTGTGTGTGTGTGTGTGTGTGTGTGTGTGTGTGTGTGTGTGTGTGTGTGTGTGTGTGTGTGTGTGTGTGTGTGTGTGTGTGTGTGTGTGTGTGTGTGTGTGTGTGTGTGTGTGTGTGTGTGTGTGTAACCATGTGTAACTAATGTTCAATGTGTCTCATGCGTTGGATTCAGAATCCAACGCATGAGACACATTGAACGACAACGACCATATACAGTAGACATAGTTACAAATTATAATCCAACACTACATACATACATAATAAAAGATAGCGAACATATTTTAATACTTAGTATCAAAAATTTACATACTATCAATTCTAATGTAAATTCACATTATCACAAATAAAAACAAAACAATATCACCAACAGACTGTGTATGTACGGGTGAAAGACGATAGGAATTCATCCGAGATAAGATTTGCAAAAGCATTTGTAGCATTATTATCTCGGCTAGGGAAAACATAGTCCGAATTTAACGTAGGTAGGCTGCTAATAAAATGTGAGCCTAGGTAAACTTCTTAGTTTTTAGTTTAAGTCTATGTTTATTTCACGCGAAATAAAATATGACCCAAGGCACACTGTTTCGACTGTATGCTCGACGACACCTGTCGGTAGATTAAAGTTCGACAGATCATTGTTACGATTACCATTTACACATGAGAAACCACAGTTGGTAGGCTGTAGTAAAATCATATTATCATGACAATAGCTATGAATAATGTCAAGTTTTAGTTGCGTAGAACATCTGTTACTACCATAAGGTACAGTATAATCAACGTGCAGTAATGCATGTATGTTACCAAAGAAGCTTTCGTCACTGATTTTCAGGTTATGCAAAACCGGACCCAATCGTAAACTGTAGGTCAAAACAATCTATTCTTTAAAATATTGAAAGGAAACATACTGTTTCTTTGAAAAACGACTTACGTGAAAGAATTATTACCACACAAACACAGTTTCACATTCGCGCCATTAGTTCTTCGCTGTTACATGCATTTCGCCATTTACTAGTTAGACGGGCTAGCGCCTGCATTTCGGAAGCGCATTGCACAAAAACAGGTGCTGTACCTCTCAGTTCAGATGTATTAGTTTGTAATGAACTGCACACGTTCGACAGCTCATGCGTGAGCACAGTGGTTATTTGAAATTTGAGTTTTTATCTTAAAACTTGCCAAGTTTCAGTACAACACACTGAATATCTTACAGCAGCACTGTACTTCAATTTTCGCTTTCTTAAACACGTGTAACACGCTCGTGGAATATTTTTGATGCTGAAAATTATGTTAGTTTGTGATGTCATCAATGGTTGGGCTCACCCGCCATTAATTAAATTTTTAATCTATTATTTAGTTATGAGAAACGCTTTTGCAGCATTAATTATGTAAAAATGTATACTTTTTAACGAACTTGAAAATGGGGTATTATATGAGAACACGAAACTGATGATATTGCATTTAAAATTGTATTGTGCTGCCATCTGCATGCAACAATTTAGACAAAGACGGTGAACGGAAAATGTTCGTTTTGTTACGTTATTTCAACCGAAAATCCCTCTCTCTGTGTGTCCGTCGCTCCCTCTCTCCACTCCAGTCTCTCCTTCCCTCCCCTCTCTCTTGCACTCTCTCCTCTCTCTCTCTGCCAACTGATCCCTCTCCCCTGCTGTTTCTACCTGCTTTCCTCCCTCCCTCGCCCTCTCTGTCTCCATCTCTCTTTCTCTTTCTCTCTCTCTCTCTCCCTCTCTGGCTCTCTCGCTCTCCCTCCCTCCCCCTCTCTCTGCCCACTGCTCCCTCTCTCCTGCTGTTTCTACCTGCCCCTCTCTGTGTCAATCTCTCTCTTGCTCTCTCTCCTCTCTCTCTTTTTCTCTTTCTCTCTCTCCCTCCTCTCTTTCCCTCCTCCCCCTCTCCCTCCCCAGAAATCTCTGGAAAGCAACAGCAAAGCTTAGCGAACAGACCATTGCACTACATCCACGCTAACGGTGTTGTCCAAACTAACATTATAATAAAAGTAAATAAATTTCCGAAAGCAATACTGAAAAGTGGCAACACTTCATCAATAGTATCTCAATATAAATTCATTTATTATTTATACCTAACAATCATTTATTTACAATCACAATTTTAGTAAGTAGATAATTTTATAAGTAAAGGCGACTCGATGCTGGAACATGGACTTGATTGAAAGATGAAAAAATCTGTACAGCTTTTATTATTATAGAGAGAATATAAAAAATAATTTACATTTTCACAACGTAATTGAAATTAAAAGTAGCATTACACATTAACTACATAAATGATTCATTTACGTACTAATGCACTGGCACACTAACAACTTTTGACAGCCAATTGAAATACACTCATATCTCGGTAAGCCGGACAAAAGCGGGGAGACGTACAATAGTACGGGCCGCTCCTATGCCAAAATGTATAAAAACTGTCTGCAATTAACTCAAATAAGTCCACATAATTGATTATATATTTTCAAACATAGAGATAAAACGTGATTATCATGCTTATCACGGTACCGCCTTCTATTTGTCAACCACGCGAATGTGACAAAAAGGCGCCATTGCCAATCTTAGTAGATTCACTGAGCCGCGCGTAGCTTTGAAAGTTTAACAAAATTTGAGTATCCGAGGTAATTATTATTTAATCTAAGCTTTGATTTAAAATAAGCTATTGTAGTTTTCAATATTTTAGAGCATTCTTTATTCTGAACTCGTGTTTATACAATCATCCGGTTTTCCTTTAAGAAACCAAAGATAAACAGAATGAACTACAACAATTGTTCAGTTTAGCACAACTTATCGATCTGATCTGAAAAACATACCGTAATTTCTTCCAAGTTTTCGAACATGCTAGAAACATGCTTTACCACAGCAGACAGAATTTAGTCAAGTTCATGCTTAAACAGTTGGATATTTTAGCTTGACTGCTGTTTCATGTTTCCACTAGTAGGTAGCAGCACGTGCCACGGATGCAGTGTTACCGTTTATAGGATAATTATAGGAACGTACAACAATTTGAGGCTGCATACCGCACGATAATCAACAAATATGGAAAAGAGAAACCAGGTTTGGAAAAATTTTGCGCTAAAAACATTCAGCGGACTGGGAAGTGACAAAAAATAGATTTCGTTGCAGTCGGAAGCACTCGTATCTCGGATTGTCGGACCTCACTTTCATGGATATTGGAAAAATTGAACAAAATCTGGACCGTTAAAAGTCCTGCACACTGTTCTGCAAGCTGACCGCTAGTTGGCGGGCCGTCAATTTGTTTACATCATTACATCAGTGCAACCAAGCAGCGTGTAACAACACGCGTATAGCTTGTATGTCGGGAGTGGTCCGTACTAGACGTTTTTGAGACAATTAGGCGATTGATTCTACGTTACCGTGAGTCTAATACACGGTGCCTACTGGATTAGCTTAGTATCCGGAAATATGGACAATCGGCAAATTCGAACCAACGTCTGCCCGCTTTTGTTCGGCAAACCGATATACGAGTGTAATAACAATTTTGAGTTTTGAACAATTAGGCGAAAAATACGCTAATTTGGGTGCAATAATAATAATTTTTAGCCTCCGGTACGGCAAATCAGTATCGTACGGCAACCCTGTTACCGCGTACGGATGTTCTTAACAATTATAACATCATAGTAGGCAAAAAATTTTACATAAAAAATCATGATTCGCAAATGTATTATAAGCATATAATAACTGTTAAACATAACGCTCAATCATTGTAATGATATTATAAAAAACATACTCGAAAGTTTCACATACGTAAATACGTAACACGATTTTACATACGCGCAACGATGACGACGATGACGACGACGACGACAATGGCTTGGAAAATAATCATCACAATCTCACTGACGGATAAATATAATTAATTGTGTTTGGATGATTTTAATTATTGTATGAAACACTTTTGCACACAGCACACGTCCAGGCATAGTTGCTCCATAACAGCACACTGTTGCTGCACGTCCAGGCATAGTTGCTCGATAACACCACAAGCGCGAGGTAAACAGTATGACGCATCGGAATGGAATCATTATTTCTTCATGTTGAACTGGACGTCGTCCACTGCAATAATTTTCCATCCACACTGTTGCTGCCTGTCCAGGCAAGGCTACTCCATAACACCACAAGAACGAGGAAAACACTTCGATGCAACGGAATGGAATCACCATTTCTTCACGTTGAACTGGACGTCGTCCACTGCAATAATTTTCCATCCACACTATTGCTGCCTGTCCAGGCATGGCTACTCCATAACACCACAAGAACGAGGTAAACATTTCAATGCATCGGAATGGAATCACTATTTCTTCACGTGTTGAACTGGACGTCGTCCACTGCATTAATTTTCCATCCACACTGTTACTGCCTGTCCAGGCATGGCTACTCCATAACACCAGAAGAGCGAGGAAAACATTTCGATGCATCGGAATGGAATCACTGTTTCTTCACGTGTTGAACTGGACATCGTCCACTGCATTAATTTTCCATCGAGAAATGATTGACACAATTGCAAAATTGATAAAGCCGTAATCATAAATTAAGAGACCAAGACAGAAGGTATATATATATATACATTCGGTGATAATTTGACTAAATTGTGTTATTCGGCTACGGATATTACCGAGCCTTTTTTGGTCTTTTTCTAAGGTCTGCGCCTAGCGAGTCGCTTAGTGCATCGTTGGCCGATGCTCTTAAACTCGTCTTTGCTCCGTCAACCATGCCTCTGTCCGCGCTGTCATCCACATTGTGATAAATATAGTCCATGCCGCGGCTCATTTCATCTGGACCAATGTCGTCTGGGCCTGTGTCACTGATACCTGAAAATAACACAATAATAAACGGATGGTGATGCAACCTAGTATCAATTAGCGGTGAGTATCGAATGTTTGATTTCTATTCGAATGAGTTTTTTCCAATTTGAATTCGATTCGATCCTAAAATCGTAAATTTAAATAATTCAGCACTTTGGCCACATACATTCTTTATCATTAAAATGTTTAAAACATCGTGCAATTAGCGTAATTTAGCTGCAATTTCTGTGCAAAATCTTTAACAAACTAATAGCAGTTTCACTGCAGAAAAAATCGAGCAATATGCAAAATCTTTGTAAGACTACTTTTTACTAGTGATTCGAAAACTTGTTCGAAAATCTTTCAAATTCAATCCGAATTCGATTCAGATATGAAATACTGAAATTCAGTTCGATACTTGGTTCTAGTTGAGGTTTCTAGTTGACATTCGGATTCTAGTTGAGAACGCTCTCCCCTAATATCAATACAGTTTATCTAAATCCACATTTTGAAAATCGTGTTTTCAGAATTTCTAATCCGTAGGTCTCCAGTTCGAATTCAGACTCGATTCATTCGCTTCTTTTCCACAAGTTTGCTTACAAAAAATCAATAATCGGGAGTTCATTTATTTACTTCAAGCCTGTGTATGGAGATAAAACGGTCGCTCTGCCATGGTTCTATAAGCAAGCATCAATCAATCTTCTAATACTGAGAGCAAAAGTCAAAATATTGATTCAAGTTAAACTTCGGGAAATGATTAGTTGCAGTTGCGATATTAGATAAAATACACTCATATTTCGGTTTGCCAATTGTCCGTATTTGCCAATTGTCCATATTAATTTATCGCTACTAAGCTAATATAGTAGGCACCATGTATTAGGTTCATGGTAATGTAGAATCAATCGCCTAATTGTCTCAAAAACGTCTAAGTACGGGCCGCTCTTATGCAAGAGTATATAAAAACTGTCAGCAATTGACTCAAATAACTCCACATATTTGATCTTTCATTATTTTTATGTCGTCTTACTTATGTCTTACCACTTAAACATGCTTACAAACAAGCTACACACTTATGTCGTCTTACACGCTGCTTAGCTACACTGATGTAGTGATGTAAACAAAGTGACCTCCCCCCGCCAACTAGCGGTCGGCTTGCAAAACAACGGACTTTGTCCATAGTATGCTGGAGTGGACCAGAGTTTGACAGATTCTTCCGACATCCATAAAAGCGAGGTTCGGCAAACCGAGATGTGAGTGTAGTTTACTATAATATAATAAGTGTGCTTGCATAGAGCAAAATCGTCCATAAGTCGGCAATTAAGCTTTTCTAGTTATTCACATATCATGAATCTCCATTTAATGAGGATCATTTTGATACCAAGTTCATCGCTCTATGTTATTTCTAAGCTGAGATAATCCACATTGAAGTTGAGGTACAGGCTGCACACTGAAATACATAATCGTGAGAAAATCACTGTTAAAGTTAGCCATTGTTTTTTGTTGCGTTTCTGCAAAACACTTAGCAACCGTACAAATGTTGGTTGCTACGGACTTTGCAAGAACACATTGATGTCATGCTTAAATCCAATAGATGGCTCTTCCTGACGAAGATCTGGGCTTGGAAACAGAAAAAACTCGAAGCAAAATGACTGCTTCCACGAGTTAATATCGAAGTTTGAAAATACAAGTTTTTTTAAAATTGCATTACTAGTTTCTAGACAGAAAAGTGGGTTCAGGGTTATAAAATTAAATTTTTGGTATATATTTAACGTTTTCTTGATAATTTGAAGCTAAAATAAAAAAGTCCAACATATTTAGCGTTTGTTTTTCTAAAAAACACAAATTGACATTTGACCAAGTTTATAGTGCTTTCTACTACGAAGCATCATAATGTAGTTTTAACTAAGCTGACTCGTGGACGGTTTTGCTTTGCAAGCATGCATATGCTATTGCATACTGTAAGTTAAAGGAAAACCGGATGATTGTGTAAACAGAGTTCAGAATAAAGAATGCTCTAAAATATTAAAAATTACAAAAGCTTTTTTTAAATCAAAGCTTAGACTAAATAATAATTACCTCAGATACACAAATTTTGTTAAACTTTTAAAGCTATGCGCGGCTCAATGAATCTACTAAGATTGGCAGCGGCGCCTTTTTGTCACAAGCGCGTGGCCGACAAATAGAAGGCGGTACCGCGATAACCATGATCATGAACTGCAGTGTTAGTTTCTGACGTCATTTGATGTAGAGCCCATTTTTCGTGACATCACGCGTTTAAGCAGTACTGTAACACCTATGCAAATGTGCTTGACGTGCAAGGGACGATGCCTGCCATTGCACAAACCGTGGTTAGTTTCTGACGTGAGCAATAGTTGTGTACGGTTGCCGTTAATCTTCTAAACTTTCTAATTATTCAAATATAAGGAACAATGGCTAAATTTCATAAGCAAGAAATGAATATTTTGGAGAGTAAATTAACATGAGATTGCGTCTAAACAATCGCCCGGTCTTCCTTTAAATTTTACAAAAGTTCAGCCCTCGGAGCTAATCTACATCTGACGAGGAAAATGAAAAACATTTTCTGACGCGTACTTGCTTACCCTCGGCCGCTACAGTTTCGTTTGTGCCGTTACCTGTATCGTTTCCGATAATCGCATCCAGAATGTGCAGTATCTCTTGAACTTCGTGCTGCAGCTTGAACAGCGATGCATTGTGGGATGCGGTCACTTGCACCAAGTACTGGACTTGATCTTTGATGTCCTAAAAGCACAAAGACATACGTGTAAGACTATTATTAATAGAAAGCGTTTCAGCAAATTGTAAAAACATCTTAGGTGTTATGGGAAAATTACACAACTACCCACATAATTCGTTTCTTCTTTTTCCCGCATGAGGGAGCCAAAAACTAAAGACTTGACTGGTCATTGCAGAGACTTACTTGTAATTGGTGGATAATGCAATTTTTATATGAGAAATTTAATGTCATGCTTCAACCATAAACAGTGTGCTCTCTCTAGCCGAATGAAGTAAGTGATTTTTGTAAATCTAAGTTTATTAATTTGACAGCAATTTTCTGTGCAACTTTTTGTTCAAATTTCTGTAGCTTTGTTCAAATTACATTACTGCAAATTTTATTGATTTTTTTTTGTTTTTTTTTTCCTTCTTTAGAAAGCGAAGACTGCAGAAACATCTTAAGCAAACAACTTTCGTGTTTGCTGTGTTAACAGTAGGAATAAAAAACGTGAATTCAAACACGGATCCCCGAAACCAAAGACCCACAAAATGCAAAATTCCAGCCCTAATTATAAGATTATTTTAATCGAATCCAATTCTTGTTAAATTAGGACTACAGGTGGCAGCAAGCAGCCATCGTATGAGTATAGGGCAAAACAACAGCTGAGTTGTCATTGTGCAAAAGTTAAGCATGTAAACAATCACTTTCACTACGAAAGAAAATACTGGTTTAGAAAGGGAATTATTTCAAGAACAAATATGTGATTGCATATCAAAATCATCCATAAGTCGGCAATTAAGCTTTTCTAGTTATTCACATATCCTGAATCGATTTCACGAGGATCATTTTGATACCAAGCTCATCGCTCTATGTTATTTCTAAGCTGAGATAATCCACGTTGAAGTTGAGGTGCAGGCTGCACACTGAAAAACATAATCTTGAGAAAATCATTGTTAAAGTCAGCCATTGTTTTTTGTCGCGTTCCTACAAAACACTTAGCAACCGTACGAAAGTGTGGTTGCTATGGACTTTGTAAGAGCACATTGAACTTATATTTAAATCCAGTAGATGGCACTTCCTGGTGAAGATTCGGGCTTTTGAACAGAAAAAACCCGAAGCAAAATGACAGCTTCCACGAGCTACAATCGGAGTTTGAAAATACAAGTTTTCCACAATTGCTGTACTAGTTTTTAGCCGGAAAAGTGGAGCAATAAAATAGATTTTTAGTATTTTTGAACATTTTCTTGAAAATGTGATGCTAGAACATAAAAGTCCAATATATTTAGAATTTGTTTAACGTTAGACTAAATTTTAGGTGCATTCTACTTCAAAGCATCATAACGTAGTTTTAACTATGACGGCTTACAGACGGTTTTAGTTTGCAAGCACACATATGGCATATGAAACCAGTGATCACCCATTTATTTTCTCTCCAGACACAATGCTGCATAATTTCGCAGCCAAGCAAACAACGGTTTAACTACGAATGTTGTGGAACTAAAGTCCAAAGTGTGCCGTACCTTGACGTCGAGGCCGTACTTGTCTCGGAACGCGTAAAACGTACGAGAGATTTCGTCTTCCATCGCTCTCGTAGTATTCACATTGATCAGGTTGTTGTTCAGGTCGTCTGCGTGAGACGTTTTGTACTGAAAACGCAAAAATTCCGTCAAAAATTAGCACTTGCTGTCATAATCAAATTTCAGTCATTAATTTTCTAAGTTTTCAATGCAATTTTATAGGAATGATCTAACAAAGCAACTGTGTGAATCCAGTTTAGGATGTGATGTTGATAAAACTTCTGTGGGATTGGTCAGATATTGCCCTAATGGCTGGTTCACATAATCATCTTAAGGAAATGTTGAAAATTTGTGAAAGGTACAGTCAGAGTTGGTCTATTACATTTAATCCTAGTAAAATTAGGTTGTTATATGCAGGCAAAGCAGGTCTTGGTGTTGGTAAAATAATTTTTTGTGGTAAAGTAACGATTTGGAAGTAGAAAATCCGGTTTGCCGGATATCGCTTTTACGGATATCGGAAGAATCGGACTAAAACTGGACTGTTAAAAGGTCCCGCATACTTCGGACACTGTCCGTTATTTTGCAAGCTGACCGCTAGTTGGCGGGTCGTCACTTTGTTTACACCACTGCATCAGTGTAGCTAAGCAGCGTGTAAGACGACACAAGTGTGTAGCTTGTATGTAAGCATGTTTAAGTGGTAAGACATAAGTAAGACGACATAAAAATAATGAAAGATCAAATACGTGAAGTACTTTGCCAATAAGTTGACTTCTTTGTAATTACTAAGCTTCTGTTTATCATTTTATTCGTTTTCTTACTTGTTAATGTTCTCTTTATTATTCTCTTTAGAATAAACGACTTTGGAACATGAATGAAATAGTGAAGGCTTTCTGTTCATAACAATAAGACAGGCCCGTACTTAGACGTTTTTGAGACAGGCAATTGATTCTATATTACCGTGAGTGTAATAGACGGGTGCCTACTTTATTGCCTTAGAATCCAAGAATCTGTCAAGCTCTGGTCCACTAAAAAGTCCAGCATACTATGGACAAAGTCCGTTGTTTTGCAAGCCGACCGCTAGATGGCGGGCTGTCACTTTGTTTACACCACTGCATCGGTGTAGCTAAGCAGCGTGTAAGACGACACAAGTGTGTAGCTTGTATGTAAGCATGTTTAAGTGGTAAGACATAAGTAAGACGACATAAAAATAATGAAAGATCAAATACGTGAAGTTATTTGAGTCAATTGCGGACAGTTTTTACATACTTTTGCATAAGACACGCCCATACTTAGACGTTTTTGAGACAATTAGGCGATTGATTCTACATTATCGTGAGTCTAATACACGGCGCCTACTGTATTAGCTTAGTATTGGTAAATACAGACAACTGGTGAATTCGGACCGATGTCTCCCAGCTCTTATTTGCAGATATGAGTGTAATTGTACAAAAAGAAACGTATTTATTTATTTACTTAAAGCGTAATCCAAACCAACAAATGAAAGACAAATATTTACAATGTCTTCCAGTCTAACTATTCATTTCTTGTAAACAAATAATGAATCAGATCAAACAAAAATACACCAGCTTCACTATACCTACCTCTTCAAAACGCTTTTCCAGTCTGTTAACTTGAAGTTTAATCATTTCTAATTGGTCAGTAGACAGCTCGCTGCTGCCACCTGTTGTCAAACTTTCTGTCTAAAATAGACAAAAATTCTACACAGATTCTGAAAACTATGAAAAGGCAATTTGTACACTTATTAAAAACAAAAGAACGTTTTTTCAGCTTCAGAAGAGACAGCTTACAGTCTAAACCTGCGACAAGGAACTGAAAAATGTGAAAATTGAAGTACATGTGCTACTGTAAGACATTCAGTGTGTAGTACTAAAACTAGGCAAGTTTTGAGATAAAAATTCAAATTTCAAATCTACCGCTGTGCTCACACGAGCAGTCAAACACGTGTAGTTCGTCACAAACTAACACATCTGAACTTAAGAGGTACAGCATCTGTTTGTTTGTTGCAATGCATTTTCGAAATCTAGTAGCTAGTGCCCGTCTAACTAGCGAATGGCAAAATGTATGTAACAGTGAAGAACTAGTGGCGCAAACGTGAAATTGTGTTTGTGTGGTAATAATTCTTTCATGTAAGTCATTTTTGAAAAAAATAGCATGTTTCCTTTCAATATTTTAACGAGTAGATTATTTTGACCTACAGTTTAAGATTTGGTCTGGTCTTGCTTTAACATGTTCGACGACTTACTAAGTTCTGTAGAAGTTCTGTAGCCATGAGCTGCAGTTCGTGTTTAACATCAAATGCATCACCACCACTGCCGAGGTTCAGATTGTCAAGTTTCGAGCGCAAATCCAGCGTGTCGTTGCGGACACGATTCAGCGCCACCTATGTCAACAAATCAGAAAATTAGTTTGCGCAGACAATTGCAAACACGAGCACTTCGGTTTTAAAACCAAACAACAAAACGCTTAAATTTCTGCTAAAATGCGAGCAAGCAGAATTCTTTCCTCAGCCTCGGCCATCTTTAACTCCTTCTGGATCACAAAACTTTGCTGCACTTTGCATGGCTTCATGAAAAACTGCCCTCACTAAGCAGCGATTACATTATATTTGATAATTTTTGTACATTTCTACACCTCACACAATAGATTTTCATGCAAATTTATATATGAAATGCATTTCCTTACCTTAGACAAATTAAAAACCGATTTTTGACGAAAAAATTGAAAAAAAGCTTTCAGTAACTGTAGTTCTTATTACTATACACAGTATCACTTGTGTAAAATCGGCTAACGCAGAAAATTTCTACCATCCAGAAACAACACTCTGATAAACTTTGGCCTCAAGTCTACTCTATTTTTAAGGAGTAATTCCTGTTGAAAGATTAAATGACCTTAATTTGTCCTTGGCTGAAGGGTTTTCCTGGAACTCTATACAGCAGAACAATGCACAGCTTGGGCTGTAGCAAGCAGGGATCAATAATTTAGCGTGTACGATCACGCAAGTATACACCAGACTAAGCTACTCAATAGGCTAAGTTAGAGTGCCTGAAAAGGGCATGTTTTTCTTAATTTTATCCAATAATATAAATATACACACTTATGAATGTTTAAACAAATAGGTTGATTGGATAGCTGAGATTCTCCTGAATAGAACAGTGCTTAATTTGGAATCATTTAGTTATGTCTGTGCTGGTACAGTAGCAGAAAACTCATATTTTTGATAGGTTCTGAAGCAGTTAACATGCCTCACATTAAAAATGTCTTATTAGCATGCAGTGAATGCAAACCGTACTATGAAATCCGCACAGACTGTAAAACAAAACATTTTAAATCGGGTAGGCAATAATACTTGCTACACGTTTAGATTGGATTGGATTGCATTGCATTGCATTTTGGATTGGATTGGATTGGATTGGATTGAATTGCATTGCATTGCATTGCATTGCATTGGATTGGATTGCATTGCATTGCATTGCATTGGATTGGATTGCATTAGGTTAGGTTGGGTTGGGTTGGGTTGGGTTGGGTTGGGTCGGATTGGATCGGATCGGATCGGATCGGATCGGATCGGATCGGATCGGATCAGATCATATCAGATCAGATTGCATTGCATTACATTACATTAGACTAGATAGACTAGATTAGATATTTGCAGATATACAATTGTACATTTAATAAGATCATTACAATTAAAGATAATTAGACAGCTAATTGATGTTGAGGAAGGGAGAAAGCCACCAGGCACAAATGCTCGAGGCCCAAATTAATGACAGTCGTTACTGTTAATTTTACAAAAATCATTGAAATCAAACGTAAGCAGTTTAAGGAAAAGAACATAAGTGGTATCTCTGAAGGCGAACTATTCTACATACTGTGAAATGTCATGTATGGCAATTGTTATTGCCCTAATGGCTGGTTCACATAATCATCATAATCAAACCTTGTTTCCCAAAAGAGAATATTAAAAACAACTCAAATACCTGATGTCTGTGCATGCCTTCTTCATTCTTAACGATTGTAGCCTGTAGACTTGCATTCATTCCACTAATTTGTCCGTCAATTCGAGTGACTTGCTACAAAAAAGAACGAAGGCAGTTAGTGGCAGGAATATCGGTCAGCAAAACGCTTAGAAGCCAGATTAAAGGAAAACGCGACGATTTTTTATATGCAGTACAACGTGGAAGTACCGCTAACAGTATAATGATAACCTTTATTTAAAGACAGCTTATCATTGAGGAGTTTATCATTGACTGTAAATACCAAACTACACTTACATAACAAAGATCATTATTACCCCCCCCCTCCGCTTTACCCTAAACACTACGTGCCAGGCAGGGGAACAGCACGCACCATTTGTAAAATCTTTGGTACAATCTGGCCACAGTATCGAACTCACGAGCTCACAAATGGAAAGCCGACGTGTTACCACTAGACTATACCGAGCATCTCGTTATAAGTATACTTTTTAACACCTACAATAATGCTAAAATGTTTCTGATAATTAAATTATAGCTTGAAAATTTAATTAGTGGCCGGTAAGCACAATCCACGTGAGGTACCCAAAGCTTCCATACCAAATTTTAATGGCAGCGGCTGGCAAGCACAGCAAGCCACGCGAGGCCCACCTGAAGCTTCCATACCAAATTTTAAGGGCAGCGGCCAGCAAGCACAGCAAGTCACATGAGGCACCCGAAGCTTCCATACCAAATTTTGAGGGCAGCGGCCAGCAAGCACAGCAAGTCACGCGAGGCACCCGAAGCTTCCATACCAAATTTTGCGGGCAGCGGCCAGCAAGCACAGCAAGTCACGCGAGGCACCCGAAGCTTCCATACCAAATTTTGAGGGCAGCGGCTGGCAAGCACAGCAAGCCACGCGAGGCACCCGAAGCTTTCATACCAAATTTTGAGGGCAGCGGCCGACAAGCACAGCAAGCCACGCGAGGCACCCGAAGCTTTCATACCAAATTTTGAGGGCAGCGGCCGGCAAGCACAGCAAGCCACGCGAGGCCCACCCGAAGCTTCCATACCAAATTTTGAGGGCAGCGGCTGGCAAGCACAGCAAGCCACGCGAGGCACCCGAAGCTTCCATACCAAATTTTGAGGGCAGCGGCTGGCAAGCACAGCAAGCCACGCGAGGCACCCGAAGCTTCCATACCAAATTTTGAGGGAATGATAGATTCGCTCTTGTTTGGGTAACATAATAAAGTATTCTGTACTGTTATGTGTTGCTTCTATACCTCCAAGCAAAAGGTTACACATCACCCCATAGTAACCATATACAATAAGTCCTTGCTTAACGACGCTAATGCGTTCAAGTATAATGCGACGATAAGTGAAATGTCGTTAAGCGAAACCAAAACTCCCATAGAAAGTAATGTAAAAGATTGAGATACGTTCCAGGGGTAGAAATCAAAGCTGGTTGCAATGCACAATTCAAACATTCATATATCTATTGATAAATTTCTTTCTACTTGCCTGAAGCCACCCACATATCTTAGTTAACATGACCTAGCTGTAGTGGTTTCTCTTTCGTTAACGTTACAGCCTGGGCAGCAATTAAACAAGATTCACTGCAGAGTCAACTTTTGTACAAAAGTAGACAACTGTAGATACCTTTTGTACAAACTTAAACAACTGTAGACACCTTTTGTACAAAACTAGACAACTGTAGATACCTTTTGTACAAAACTAGACAACTGTAGATACCTTTTGTACAAAACTAGACAACTGTAGATACCTTTTGTACAAAACTAGACGACTGTAGATACCTTTTATACAAAACTAGACAACTGTAGATACCTTTTGTACAAAACTAGACAACTGTAGATACCTTTTGTACAAAACTAGACAACTGTAGATACCTTTTGTACAAAACTAGACAACTGTAGATACCTTTTGTACAAAACTAGACAACTGTAGATACTTTTTGTACAAAACTAGACAACTGTAGTTACCTTTTGCACAAAACTAGACAACTCTGTCACCATGTCTGACAAAGACACAAACACACCATGCTCTGTGTTAGAAGCTGCCGGCAACGATGACGGCGATGATGACTGCAACGAAGTGCTGAGGCTTCGATTTAGGCTAACAATATTTTTCTGAAAACAAGCAATTCACAAATGAGTAAGAGTGATTGGTGGTTAATAGATTAATCGAATTAATCAAGATTACAACCATGTATAAATTGGTATAATCGTCGATTGAACAGTAGCTCAGTTAACGGAGATTAATGGAGAGCAAAATTTACATGTTGCACACGGACTAAAAGCCAGGGTTTTAGCACAAGCAGCGGAATTCTTGCATTTTTGCTTCGTTTTTCACAATAATTCTCTAAGATGATACTGTGCAGGAGGGAGTTTGGAAGACGAAACCACAAACCAGTCACAAAGACTAGGCCGAGCACTGCTTAACTTTAGTTGTTGAGCAGTTGTTAAGCACACACGGTAATCTCACGTTTAACACTGAAAAAGAACAAATGAGCATGCAAAGCGAGTGAGGGAGCGGTAAAAAAACAAGTGAACGAACGTCAAGCCTAGTGATGGGCAATTAATAGATTAATCGAATTAATCGAGATTACAACCACGTAGAAATCGATATAATCGGTTATTGAACAGTAATTTAGTTAATCCAGAGTAAAATATACGTGTTACACAATGACCAAAAGGCAGAGTTTTAGCACAAATAAACGGAATCTTTGCATTTTTCTTCATTTTTCTCAAATTACACAATCAATCAATCAATCAATTTATTTCACTCCAGCAATACTTAATTATACAATACATCAATATACAATATTATTGAAAAAAGAAACAGTATAGGTAAAAAAAACATTGATGAAGTCAAATTAACAAAATAAAAGAGTTGCTGTATGACACCCTGAAAGCTTGGCTTGTTAAGGTGGCGCAAATGAGTGAATGAAAGAATGGTTAGGGTTAGTAGACATGATGGAATGGAAAAAAACAGTAAGATTAGGGACAGGAAGAAGGAAAAGAGGAGACGATGAGTGAATGAAAGAATGGTTAGGGTTAGTAAACATGATGGAATGTAAAAAAATAGCAAGATTAGGGATAGGAAGAAGGACAAGAGGAGACGATGAGTGAATGAAAGAATGGATAGGGTTAGTAAACATGATGGAATGGAAAAAAATAGCAAGATTAGGGATAGGAAGAAGGAAAAGAGGAGAATAAACGACCACAGTGTATGCACAATGTACACAATTGCAAACCACAGTGTGGCCAACTGGGGCTTCTTATTCGTTTTCACCTGACGTGTGCAGTTGACATAGTAACAGAGTAGTTAATGAATGTATGTGTCTATAAAAATAGTTTGTGAATATGAAAATGGCGGACAGCGACGAAAACCGTGAAGAAGTTTATAGGCTTGATAATAACTACTTTGTTCGAAACCGGTCGGCAATAAATTCAATTTTGATATATTCAATATAACAATTTTTTGTTTTTTAATTCTTTCTTTATACTTGTACGGAACCAGAGCACGTGAGGGTACTACTGTTTGCTTCACAGCTCAGCACAGTGCGCTCCAGCGGCCATGCGCAACATGTCTGGGCACAGGTAGAGAAAGTACTGTCGCTCACACAGTTTGTCGTCAGTTGTCACATGCTTACCGTGTGTAGATCAAGCTTGAACTGTGACAATTTAGGCTATTAGTAAGCAAAAAATATTTTTGCTGGTATAGATATGTGTTTGTTTGTTTGTAAAGTGCAGTAAAGTGTTAGTAAAAAAACATTTTTTGCTTACGATTTCGTCAAGTTTATGCATGTATGTTTGTTTAAAAATACAATTACAAATTACAACATTAAAATTACACATGTTTGTTTTGCTTTACACAGTATTAAAACAATGGCTAAAATTTTCTGAAGCAGCACCTCCACTAATTTTAGCTACGAGCCACAACCGATCTTAATCCTCTCTACATAAGGCATCAACGAGCTCACTTGATTCTTACTTACCGTTTGCTCCATAGCCTTGTTGGTGACTAAAGACGTCTTTTACGTTCAGTTATACAAGGCTTTATGGACATAATTTAAAGCTTACAAAGCCACAGGTTCGACTCAATGTATGGAACTACGCTTGTCGAGTTAGAAATGTGTGGAATTCTTTGCCATAAATTCCCCTAATTCAAACACTTTTAGAACTCTTCTTCACACCCATGTGTATCAAAACTCACATAATCAATATTTTGCAGTTTTACACTGTCGTAATTTTGCATTACAAGGAAAACTAACACTAGTAAATACCAGTCTCTAAAGTGGTTCAACTTAGCTAACTGCAATCGCACGTGTACATGACCACGATTGACGAGTAGGGATTTACTCGAACTGCAGTTGAGCACGTGCCAACGACCTAATGCGACTTTTACTAGACATTAACATTACTCTCAAGAAGAATTGGTCAATTCGCACTGCACATGGAATTACAGCATATAAATATGGCAACCAAATGCCTAAAGGCATGTTCAGACTAGCAAGTTTTCTGTCGCAAGTGTGAACTGCGTTGTTAGTCTCGACACTTCTCCTAGCGAGTAGAGAATCGAATGTTATCTCGCACTTACTGTTGGAGAGTAATTCGCAGCAAGTTATTCCCTCTAGTCTGAACATGCTTGCGAGTTAGCTGGCGAGTTACTTAGTGAGTTAACTTGACGAGAAAACACGCTAGACTAAACGTGTCGTAACAGTGAGTTATCAATAATAATTAACTTCTATGGTTATCAATCACCTTACCTGTAAATCTTCAATATCTTTCTCAGTTTGCGAGTTACCCGGCGAGTTACTTACTGAGTTAACTTGACGAGAAGGTGAGTTATCAATATTAATTAACTTCTAAGGTTATCCATCACCTTACCTGTAAATCTTCAATATCTTTCCCAATTTGCGAGTTACCGGGCGAGTTACCTAGTGAGTTAACTTGACGAGAAGATGAGTTATCAATAATTATTAACTTCTAAGGTTATCCATCACCTTACCTGTAAATCTTCAATATCTTTCCCAATTTGCGAGTTACCCGGCGAGTTACCTAGTGAGTTAACTTGACGAGAAGATGAGTTATCAATAATAATTAACTTCTA
Organism: Tubiluchus corallicola; assembly: GCA_030141605.1. NCBI lineage: Eukaryota > Metazoa > Priapulida > Priapulimorpha > Priapulimorphida > Tubiluchidae > Tubiluchus > Tubiluchus corallicola. The sequence goes on along the minus strand of JAQGDQ010000565.1, from coordinate 27,829 downwards.
AGGTTATCCATCACCTTACCTGTAAATCTTCAATATCTTTCCCAATTTGCGAGTTACCCGGCGAGTTACCTAGTGAGTTAACTTGACGAGAAGGTGAGTTATCAATAATAATTAACTTCTAAAGTTATCCATCACCTTACCTGTAAATCTTCAACATCTTTACTAGTTTGAACCTTGAATTCCTCGTAGTCCTTCTTGCTGGCCGACAACTCTTTTACTGTTTGTTTGGTAGCTTCCGACTCGCTGCCTATCTTCGCCATTGACTGCAAGACGACAAAACAATAAAGTTTTTGCATTTTACAAACAAGAAAGTAGAAGAAAAATACTGCTCAAGATCAAAACTTAAACGAAAACCTTCGTACGCTTACGTCAGTCATATTCATGTACCAAAATGTGTGCTTGCAAATATCAATACCCGAATGCATTGTTTCACTATATCAATCAAACTTTGAGATGTTCTGCCCACATACATGTCTACACAATTGCAAGGTAATTCCTATACAACATTACTAACATTGCGGGCGCTTATCTCATCTTTCAGATTACTCGGTAAAATTTAAAGCATTACTGAAATTCTGAACCACCAAGAACCTGTGTAAATACACAAATAAATGATTTTATAATTAATCTTTAAAGCATTACTGAAATTCTGAACCACCAAGAACCTGTTTAAATACACAAATAAACGATTTTCTAATTAATCTTTGAAGCATTATTGAAATTCTGAACCACCAAGAACCTGTTTAAATGCACAAATAAATGATTACCACTGTGCTAGGTAAGGTACAGCTAGGAGAGGTACAGCACCTGTTTTTTGTACAATGCATTTTTGAAATGCAACCACTAGTGCCCGTCTAACTAGCGAATGGTTAAATTCAAATAACAACAAAGAACTAGTTGCACAAACGTGGAATTGCGTTTGTGTGGTAATAATTCTTTCACGCAAGTCATTTTTTAATAAATAGTATGTTTCTTATCAATATTTTAAAGAGTAGATTGTTTTGACTCTACAGTTTAAAATTGGGTCCGGTTTTGCCTCAAGCATTCATATTCCTAGTATCAACAAGTTTAGACTACAGTGATGTTAGAAGCAAACGCCCTAAAACGATAACATTTCACAGCATCATATTACAATACGTTAACTTTTGGCAGTGAAAGTTACAAGTTTATAGCTTTGGTAAATTTTGAGTTATGGCCAGAAGGTTTTGCTTGTTAAAACATTAAAAGCCGGAACAAAGCCGGCTATAATCATAAATTGAAAAACAGTCGTGTTGACATATAAAACACTCAATACATGGCAGCAAAATGGTAAAGAAATCAACTAGTTTACATCATGCTTTTCACTACAGAAAATAAAACACTGATAAAGATTTATTGCCAAGAAAATATGGGTCTTAATCTTCTGGATTACAGTATCTGGACTTCTCCTAAAGGAAAACCGGACGATTGTTTTGACTCAATCTCATTTTAATTCATTGTCCAATATATGCATTTTCTTGCCTATAAAAGTTAACAATTGTTTCTTATACTTGTATAATTAGCTTAGAAAGTTAATTAGCGGCAACCGAACACAGCTATTGTTTCCATCAGAAACTAACCACAGTTTATGCAATGGCAGGCATCTTCCCTTGCGCGTCAAGCACGTTTGCGTAAGTGTTACTGTTTAAACGCATGACGTCACGAAAATGGGCTCTACATCATACGACGTCAGAAACTAACACAGCAGTTCATGGTCATAGTTATTACGGTGCCGCCTTCTACTGGTCGGCCACGTGCACATGACAAAAAGGTGCCATTGCCAATCTTAGTAGATTCACTGAGCCGTGCGTAGCTTTGAAAGTTTAACGAAATTTGAGTATCTGAGGTAATTATTTAATCTAGGCTTTGGTTTTAAATTGTAGTTTCAATATTTTAGAGAATTCTTTATTCTGAACTAATGGTTACACGATCGTCCGGTTTTCCTTTAAAGAAAAAACATACAATGGCCGCACACAGAGCCGCTCGATTTGGAGGAAAACTAAGGACAAAAATGCGACCAAAGACACCTTAAAGAAGCGAGAAACTGCATCAGCTGTTGGAAGAAACGTCTTCGTGTAACTTGGATAGAAAATGGTGGACACAATGCGAATTTTAACAATAATAACTTTTGCCTTGAAATTTGTTTTAAAATTTCTGTATTTTTGGACAAATCTAAGTGAATGTACATAAGCATCTGCAACATAAGTGCGGTAATTTTCTTCTTACAATAAAGTGATCAAAACATTGGCCCATCTTTCCTGCACCTGTTACTACAGTAACTCATTTCCAATAATGTAAACTGGTTCCCACGTCGACTTCAGTAATTAAAAAACCACACACCAACATTGCCTAATTAAAATGCGCAAACTGTTTCAGCCAAAAGTAAACTCGAACCCAGAACTGAACCCATAACCAACGTAAATTCATTTGTCCCGTCCAACAAAAATCGACGAACTTGTGTCGAGTAATTTACGGCTTCGGGGAAACGAACAACTATATGGCTAACAAATAACGAACGCCGACAAGTTACAACACGCTAAGCAGACAAAATTACCTCCGTGATGGAATTTACGGTCTGCGGCAGTTTCACAAGGTCGGCAGCAGCGGAAACGCTCTGCTTCAAAGCACCAACGGATTGATTTAAACTTTGCACCTGCAATAAAACCATTAATTTAAAGCACAACGAAACAATCCTCAAGAATGAAGCTCAAAAATTTGTACTGAAAAGCTAAATCACCTACACGCTGTCTTATTGTATACAGAGCTTATTGAATTAGCAGTAACGCTGTAAAAAACTTGTAAATTTGATGAAAGTCAGGTGCAGCCATTTTAAAGTAACTCGTTTGAAACAAGTTTAAAACATAGTTTGAAAAAATAATCCAAGCATTCGTACCACACTCTATGCTAACTAAGGAAAAGTATAAATTACTTTATATCGTCAATAAGATCAATAACGTGTTTTTGGTGAATAAGTGGTGCACACTGGGATAGCGATCCCGTGCCAATTGAAACAAGTTTAGATAACATTGCTTAAAACTTGAAAAAATAATCAGAGCATTCGTAGCATACTTTTCACTAAGCAAAAGTATGAATTACTTTATATTGTCAATAAGATTAATAATGTGTTTTTAGGTGAACCAGTGGTGTACACTGGGATGGTGATACAACAAAGTTTTACCTGCTGGCACGAATATTTTAAATTATTGCGAAATTTCTTTTCCATAAGTATTTCAAATGGGTAAGCGTTATGAAGTTTGAGGTTTTTATTATTATCACATTCAGTACAATATAATGACGTGTAATACAAGGTAACATCAAAATTGTTAAACAATACTGTAATAAATCATTATGTTTCATACACTATCGTTATCATAAAATATTAATTGTACTGCAGTGGGCTAGAGAAGCAAAGGCTTGTATAAACCCACTGTCATGTGAACCCGATAAAAAAGGAATGGATGAGTGAACAAAAAAAGAAGAACTGGGAGAAAGGTTAGATCACACAGGACAGGAAGAATGATGAGTTAGTGGAAATGGTAGGAAGAAAGATAGTAGATTGTGCGATATTTGCATCAGCTGTAAAGATTTATCAATGACGCCTTGTTTTGTATAATCTGTACCAGGAATGTGGTATGACTGCTGCAGTAGGTGTAGGAAATTAGGAAGTGTTGTACTTGTTGAGAATCTTTGCTCTGTATTTCTTTTTAAATTTTTGAATTGGCTGAATAGTTTTTAATTCATCATTTATGTCATTCCAAAGCCTTGGACAAACACTTGCAATGAATTGCCACGTTTGTTCTACAGAAATTTACGACAAACTCATTCATTCTGGTTGCGTAACACCGATTATTTGGTTGGACTGGATTATTAAAGAACGTTGGAAAGAGATTATATTTAGTTTTACACATGCATGCAGCTGTATTCATATGTATTAAATCATCAACAGTTAAAATTTTATCAGTTTTGAAATTTGTTACACTAAGATGTTCTCTTTTTCTAAGATTACAAATGATTCTAAGAAGTTTTCATTGGATAAGCCGTAATCTATTTATATTAGTTGTATATGTGTGTTCCCAAAGGAAGCAACAGGAAGTATGTGAGGTATGGTAATACTAAACAATTGTACAAGGTTGTTAGATGTAAATTAGTAACGCAATTTTTAGTCCTACATATGACTAAGTCAATACGAATCGCTCCAAATGTTCGAAAAAGAACATCGAAGGTCGGCATCGACTTACCTATCAAGCCTGACGTTATGCACAGAATAACATGTAGTGGACCAGCAAGCATAGTTCTATTGCAGTGGTTCCCAAACTTTCTCGGACCGTTACGCAAATCGGGAAACCCGGTCGTGTCCATTACCCCCCACCTAGTACTACTTCTCCAACTCAAAAATTAAACACACGTATATGCCACAAACAAGCAAAATTATTTATGTTTGCTCGTGACATAAATAAATTTCCAGGTGTTGTTGTTGTATTGTTGCCAAAACAAGAATTACAATTACTGAACCTGCTCATTACTGAGTGAGCAGGTTCGTTCGAGTAATTATTACTCGAACAAACGAAAACAAGAAGAAATGAATGAATGAATGGGAACGTGCGAATGATGGACCCCATGACACAGTGTTGCCTGCCGGAGGCAGTCTCTACAAGAAGAAAACTACGTAAAATGCATTCCGAACGAAGTTTTAAAAATTTTCAGAGGGGTGCCCGTTACCCCCCTAAAAAAAACATATTACCCCCGGGAGGTAATTTACCCCTACTTTGGGAACCACTGTTCTATTGTAAGAATGGCATAAGGACAATGTTTAAATTAGCCTTTTGAGAAACCGAACTCTAAACGGTCTTAATGATATAAATGTTTCAATCTAAACAAAAATCAACTTGCAATACCCAACTGCCTGGAGAGAGAGGAGTGCGATCATGAAAATCAAGCGAAGTGGCAAGAAGCATTCATTTAACCTACGCGACGTGGAACATCTTGCCAAAACCAATCAATATTGCAACTTTCTCGGATTAAGGATTGATTTTGACCCACAGACAAGACAGTAATATTTGTACAGAAACATTTTGAGATTTGCACTACATCAGAAACACTCAGTTCCATGTTAGGATGACCAGCAAGGTTATGGAAACAATCACAGCTAAATAGAAGAGGGCCCAAAACACTGCCTTGAGGAAAACCAATACACCTGGCAGTTTATACTAGATGGCTGACTAAATGAGACTGGACAAAAAAGAGTCTATATCATTATCTCATATCCAGTATTTATGTTAGTTAACACTGAGTGCTCAAAATTTGATGCTTCTTATCTGTAACCATTGCAAAATGCAAAGTGTCAATGCTGAACAAATCAAAAGGACTATTGGCTCAGTCTAGATATGATCAACTGTCTGCCTGTAACGCTCTTTTCAAGTTAAATTACCCGAATAGTGATGCAGTAAGAAGTGATTGTTTTGCTAACTGAATATCATGAATGACTGAGCTAGTCTTGGGTTGGGTGTCCAGGATAAAGCGAGCAAGTGATTTAGACATCAGACTGCAATCACAGCCTTGAGTTCGATTCTAGCGGCTGTCAATGCGAGGATGTATACCATACGTTATTTGTTATTTGTGTGTAAGTGTAAGCAAAATGGCCGTTAGTGCTAACGTTGTCTGTTAGACGAGTGATGGAAAATAAATGTCTTTATCTACTTTTGTCTTTGATGGCTAAACCACTTCACATAAAACACTTCTGAATTACTTCACATCACCACCATCATGCAGCCATTGGTCTTGGCCTTGAAGAGAATGTTTTCAAGTGACACTACTTCTCATCGTAACACTCACTGTGTTAAATTCAGTTCTGTTGTCGCCGACGGTCTTGAAGCTAAATGCCTGCATGTTTCACGGAGTTCTGCCATGACGGTAACGTTCCATTACAGATTACTATGTGAATTACTACAGCCAAACCTAATTATAGCGCCACCTTTACGATGCCAACTTCACGTAGCACCCACATTTTTGGCAAAACAAAATGTCTCAACTTGCATAGACATGTCAGTATTAATGCGCGTTGTGATAATGCGAAACCTGCCAAAACATCGACTTATTTGCAGTCCTAAACTGGGTGGTATAATGAAGGTAGACTGCATCTTCCTGAATGGTGCAGAGACTGATGTGATCAAAATGAGATAACTTTAATTAGGGCAAAAAAACCGAGCAATGTCTTCTTCTCCAGCAGACATTTCACTGACAGATATGAAAGTCCGCTGTTTTGTAAGATTAACGTTGACAAAAGATCAAGAATGAATAGAGAAAATAGTTTCATTGGATATCGATTCAATTATTACAGTGTGAACAAATGCGGGAACAAATTTGCTGAAGTGAACAGGGCATTACTGCAACAAGTTTCTAAGCAAAATGCCTTGATGCGACTACACACAAAACGGTCTGAAAATTCCCACACATTGTGAAAAATGAAATGTCAGTTTAACAGGCAAACTGCTGCTAACACGTAATAAATCATCTTTAACGCTTTTCAGAAATTACAGGAAACACGGAAGATGTTCTGAACACAAGGAGCAAACCAAGGACAGCTAAAACTGCTGCAGGGATACAGGATGCTTATTTGCTGATTTAAAAAATGTTCAGTTCAGCCTGTCACCATTTTTACCTGTTGGCCCACTTTTACCCGTTGACCCACTTTTGCGACAAGGAATGTCTGACAAGTTTCCAGCAAGTGAATGCTGAAAATGTGCGAGGCTCTAGCTTGCAGAGTGTTCACAACATATTAAAATTGAACGCAGTTTAATGGATTAAGATTTTAAATCTCCTAGGCAATGATTTATGCCAGCTGTTTTCCAATACACGGTGGCACACAAAAACACAGACTAATAGCACAGAAAAATTTATTACTTCAAAATAGTAACTGCATTGTGCCATGAGAACATGATGTAGAAGCCTCATGCATTTTGCACAGCCAGCATTCTTTAGGGGTATGATTGGATCAGTGGTTCAAAGAACTCAAGATCGTCCGTTGAATACTGGTCGGTTGGCATCCTTCTGTCTCGGAAGACAATGGAGTGTGCGCCAAGAGAGTCAGTTATTGATCACATTGATAGAGCTGCAGCGTCGACTATGGCTGAGCAGTGCGATCCTTGAACGTCTCCAGGGCGCACGCCTATGCAAGGTGTATGGAGTTCCTGAGTTGCCCAGACAACAGGAACCCACTCTCTTCCTCCCTGGTGTAGTCCAAAGGACAGCAGAGCGATACGTTTGGCACCAGGTTGGCTGCAGGAGCTGCCAGAGTCAGTGAGCATGCTGCACTGGTCCGCCTTCAGGGCTCCACTCCTGATTTGGAAGGTTTACTCCTCTACACATGACCGTTGGGACACTTGACCTCCTCCGTCCTCTAGACTTGGCTGCTTGTGCAGTTCCTCCGCCTAGTGTCGAGATACAGTGTGGGCATCCCGCAAGCCTACAGCACCTGGTATTCCTAGGCGGTCACCCATCCAAGTACTAACCAGGCTCCAAGTTGCTTAACTTCGGTGATCAGATGAGAACCGGTGTTTTCAACATGATTTGGCCGTAGTCCAATACTCGTCAATGGCAAGTTTTTTATCATATCAGCATCTACTCTGTCTTTCAGGATGGCTCCAATGTGTTTAACTGGGTTCAGGTCCGGTGAATTTCCAATCACTGGTTGACTTATTCCGCTCAAGATTACAAGCCGTGTGAGACGTATGAGGCTCCCACACAAAATTTCGAAGGCATGCTAGATTCACTTCCATGTAGGCCATACTTTGGTATAATAAATTGTTCGGTACTATTACTTGTAATCGCTGTATCTCCAAGCAAAATGTTATGTACCATCCTGTCGACCCGAGCCCCTTTATTAAAATGTACCCCTGCAGACAAGAGGAGATATTTGCCAGTTCTGGGATAGATATTTTGACACTGCGGCGCTGACAATTTTGCCAAGTCGCAATGGCATCCCGTAGTTAAAATTAGTGGGGCTGCTAATAGACCAACAGCACAGAACAGCGCACCAAAACTTCATTAGAATATTTTCAACAATCAGTTACAAAATATTGAAAACAACATCATCTGTCACTTATTGTACAGAGTACGCGATTGTGGTATTATGTGATCCATTTAATTGTCAGTCTACTACACTAAAGTACTGATTTAGTCTATGCTGCCATCTACACTCTAATTGTACAAAGTTTGTCAGAGAGTGATTTTTTGTTTCTAAATATTGTTTCCTTTTGCTTTTATAGATAGTCATTAATCAGAGTAATTAGATTGTTAATTTCATGCTTTAATTCTTGTTATAACTCTCTTATTCAAGTTTATATGGAGAAAAATTATAACATTATAACACAGCTTTCTGTAAACCAATAATCTTTATTCTGCTATCAAAGAAGCCAAGTAGACTTTGATTTTGATTTAACTAGAGGTCTGTAGAGTATAGGTAACCTTTCCATTTATGGTCTGTATGCATGAATGTGTTGTACCTTCCAATAGGAACTTGTATGTCTGGTCATGTGATTACAGCTTTATTCTCTCAGGCATGCAAGTTCCAGTTGATCAAAAGATAGCAATGTTAAAGGTTATGTTTTTGAGTGCAAGGTTTTCTCAATAAATTGTTTGTTGCTTTTATGCCACTGCGTGTGGAGAGAATTTTTATGGCAACGAAACAAGTTATACAGTTATTCTACATCAGCTAAAACGTCAAACTAAACTAAAACGAATTATCACTACCTGCGCACTAAGTTGTGTGATATTAGCACCAATACTTTCCAAACCACTTGGCCCGGATTGGATGGTTGAGATCAATTCTTCGAGCTCAATGAGTTTCTGTTTAACAGACGTCATCTCCTCAGCTTCTTTCTTTGCAGAAGACTCGTCTACGAAAATCAATAATAAAAACAATCACACCTCAAAATTAATTGCCAACAATGCAAACATAATCAAATTCCATTTTTAATTTATTCGCAAATTTTACAAAAGAAGTTTTAACTCCTTCAGGACCGTAAGTGTTTGCTGTACTTTGCAAGGGTTCGTGAAAAACTGCTCACACTAAGCAGCGATTGTGTTATATTTGATAATTTTGTAGGTTTCTACTCCTCGTACAATCAATTTTCATGCAAAATTATACGTGCAATGCATCTGCTTACCTTAGACAAATTAAAAATCGATTTTTGGCGAATAAATTGAAAAAACGTTTTCAGTAACTGCAATGTTTGCACTGTAACAATGCACAGTATCACTTGTGTGAAATCAGCTAAATGTACTTTGCAAGGGTTCGTGAAAAACTGCTCACACTAAGCAGCGATTGTATTATATTTGATAATTTTGTAGGTTTCTACTCCTCGTACAATCAATTTTCATGCAAAATTATACGTGCAATGCATCTGCTTACCTTAGACAAATTAAAAATCGATTTTTGGCGAATAAATTGAAAAAAGTTTTCAGTAACTGCAATGTTTGCACTGTAACAATGTACAGTATCACTTGTGTGAAATCAGCTAAATTTCAACTGTCCAGGAACAAAACTCTGATAAACTTTGGCCTCAAGTCTACTCTATTTTTAAGGAGAAATTCCTGTTAAAAGATCAAACGACCTTAATTTGACCTTGGTTGTTTGGTTGGTTTTTCCTGGAATAGCAGCAGAACAATGCACAGCTTGGACTGCAGCAAGCAGACGATCAATAAATTAGTGTGTACGATCACGCAAGTATACACCAGATTAAACTACTAGATAGGTTAAGTTGGAGTGCCTGAAAGGCGCGTGTTTTTGTTAAATTTATTAAATTAAATCACTTATAAATGTTTAAACAAATAGCGGATTGGATAGACGATATTCTCCTGAATAGGACAGTACCTAATTTGCAATCATTTAGTTATGTCAGTGCTCATACAGTAGCAGAAAAGTCAGAGTTCTTATAAGACCTATTTTTGAATCCTGAAAATGTGCTCCTGAATGAGGTAAAGAGCTACCAGAACTGAGGAGAATTGTACAACGAATGTAAAACAACATACTGTTCAAAAGTACTGAAATAAACACGGATGCTACACAGCTGCATGAAACGCATGCAAAATACAAACACCAAAAACGCACATCCTTTGTCTGCTACTGTTCTTTTTTCGTATTTTAGCACATTTGTATTTAGTGTGAATGCTGCAATAGACAGCAACGAGTCTAGATCAGATCTGCCTGTGTGAACCGGTACACTTTATGGCAAATAGAACGACCTCGCAGACATATTGATGCAAACAGACAAAACAGCATACAGATTTACGGAGAACATTTGGAAGGTTGCAAAAAAGAATGTAGAAGCATTTGACGAGGTTAAAAAAAGTTAAAACAACACAACACAACCCAATTCATTAAATTCTAACCTACTAGACAAATTTAATAAAACCCACTCTGTAACCATCAACAAATGAGATATTTTTGTCTTACATTATCAGGCAAAAATAAAATGAATATTGTGAAATAGTGGCGCCCTCTCACATTTGATTTTGGCTGATTGCTTGAACAATTTATTTTAAACATGTAGTTCGTACAATTACAGAAAATAACCATTTTTATCTGGCACTGCTGTGCCGTCATTTCTTTTGTAATTTATCTAAAAGTCTGTCTAAAAGTTTGTCTAAAAGTCTAATTTATCTATCTGTCATCTGACGTACATCGAGTATTTTTATATAGAAAACTATAAAGAAACAGTATAAGTAACAATGTGATTGAAGTTCTTGGGCTACCTGTTCAAGCCAATATGGCTAATAACATAACGTATTAAAATAAACCAACAATGCAGGAGCAAGCACAGTAACAGAAAAAACTAGCGAGTGCAACTGTAGTCATGCAAATGTATAGAACTACACACAATAAACATATACATAATTAAACAATTCCAGTAATTAAAATTGCATGTCCAGGGCAGCTGTTAGGAAAAACCTATATTGGCGTCACTTGCATTCTGACTTGAGCTTTGCAGTAAAATTTGATGAGCCGTATGAACAGTAAGGGTGAGCATCGAACGTTCGAACTCCATTCGAACGAGTTTTTTTTGGTTCGAATTCGATTCGAACCTAAAATTATAGATTCTAATCGTTCATCACTCCAGCCACATACGTTCTTTATCGCTAAAATGTTTGAAACATCATGAAACTAGCTTAATTTAGCTGCAGTTTCTGTGGAAAATTTTTAATAAACTAATAGTGGTTTTACTGCAGAACAAAATCAAGTACTATGCATGATCTTTGTAAGACTAATTTTTACTAGTGGTTCAAAAACTTGTTCTAACATCCATCATCCAAACTCAAATCGAATTCGATTCCGATTCGAAATACTGAAATTCGGTTCAATTCGAATTCTAAACTCGCAAATTCGATTCGATTCTAATTCACTTTCTGGTAGAGAATGCTCGCCCCTAATTAACAGACAGCCATGACAGAACTTGTTCCAGAAATACAGGACAGCAGATAGAATCTTCAACGCACCGTTAAAAAGACTCGACCGTTGGTCCAGTGCTTCAAAATATGGTGGGCAAGCGAATTAAACTAACAAAGTAATTGGTTGGTTAGCTAGCAGTTTAGTCGCTTGCTCGGTTGAATAAATTCCTTATTAGTTAGCACAAGGGTTTGTCTTTGTGAATAACATTCGATCACCTTCTGGTAAAATTTAATGTCACCTAGACGTCATACTGATTTGTTTTATGCACAATTTGTGACAACCTCAGAATAGTTATAAGGTAAAATATGTAATTTTAAAACACGGACATCAATTCAAATTCTGTCTAAGTAGTTTCCTGTTTCCTTAAAGGAAAACAGAACGATTTTTCACATCCTACCCCATTTTGAAGTACGGTAAAATGTAGACAATTTAACACATGTTATAATAGCAAAGCATTTCTGATAATTACATAATATGTTAAAATTTTAGTTAGTGGCAGGCTAGCCCAGTTAGTGATGACATCACAAACCAACACAATTTTCAACAGCAAAAACGTTCCATGAGCGTGCTGAACGTGTTTTGGGAAAGGGAAAGTTGAAGTACAGTGCTACTGTAAGATATTCAGTGTGTTGTACTAAAACTAGGCAAGTGCTGCTGAAGCATGACCTGCTGAATGTGTGTAGTTCATCACAAACAAACACATCTGAACTGAGAGGTACAGTGCCTGTTTTTTGTGCAATGCATTTCCGAAAGGCAGGTGCTAGAACCCATCTAACTAGCGAATGGCAAAATGCATGTAAGAGCGAAGAACTAATGACGCGAACATGAAATTGTGTTTGTGTGATAATAATTCTTTCACGCAACTCTAAAAAAAAGTTTTCTTCGAATATTTTAAAGTGTAGATTGCTTTGACCTGCAGTTTAAAGTTGGGTCTGGTTTTCCTTTAATCAAGTTATTTTTGTAATCCATGACCAAGATCATTCCTTGTTGCCGACAGCGCTCAATTTTCCAAGGACGTACTCTTCATTAGCGAATAAAATTAACGTGAAAACGTCAGAGATTCTGCCAGAGGGCGTAAAACTGTCTAACAGGCATCAGGAAACTCGTTAGCGAAACGAAAAATTTCACCAGTAATTTTGCAATAAGTAATTGAACATTGGTGACACCACTAATTTACTATTAATCATCACAAATTGTCATAGACTTCAGTTATTTACAGATTTTGCAACTTTTCATTGCATATATCTGCACACTTTCATAGACTTCAGTTATTTACAGATTTTGCAACTTCTAGTTGCTCAACTTTTAGTTGCATATATCTGCACACTTTCACAGACTTCAGTTATTTACAGATTTTACAACTTCTAGTTGCTCAACTTTTAGTTGCATATATCTGCACACTTTCATAGACTTCAGTTATTTACAGATTTTGCAACTTCTAGTTGCTCAACTTTTAGTTAAAACGACTGAAGGTATACAAAGAAGCAAGCATTCCACACAGCAAGTGTTTGTGGTGTGGTAGCTAAAACGACTGAAGGTTTATATAGAGGCGAGCATTCTATACAGCAAGTGTTTGTGGTGTGGTAGCTAAAACGACTGAAGGTATATATATAGAAGCAAGCATTCTACACAGCAAGTGTTTGGGTGTGCTAGGAAAACGACTGAAGGTATATATAGAGGCACGCATTCTACACAGCAAGTGTTTGTGGCGTGTTAGCTAAAACGACTGAAGATATATATATATATATATATATATATATATATATATAGAGAGAGAGAGAGAGGCAAGCATTCTACACAGCAAGTGTTTGTGGTGTGCTAGCTAAAACGACTGCCATAGCACTCATCGTAGTAACTACTGTCACTAGCCAAAATCTACCAGTATGCAATCCATTAAAAATGTTGACTATTAATGTCTGAAAGAGGCCAGTAAGAAAGCCTTAACTGGTTCAAGGTAAATTTCAAAATGAACACACACACACGCACGCACGCACACACACACACCAGCTAGCACGAATGATTGCCAGACAGATTCTGACATTCCTATAAACCCACGCCTTGACGCGACAGTACTGATAGCGATTTTGTGAGAGATGGCGACGATTACGGCATCACCCACAAATTGCCCCACCCCTACATCCCCCAGCATTCATGTCTATTAAAGGACAGCCTATTCTGTGTAAAACTGTTGCCATTACCTATCCCCCCCTAAAACGTTTTTTCTTTTTTTTCTCATCGCAGGACTTAAATTATTCATTCACCCAAACCAAAATTACACATTTCTGCAACTGCATTCTTTGACGATAATTTTAAACATGACTACTCCGCAAAACACGAGAGCAGCTTAGCATACTGATTATTACGAATGTAGGTAACAGCGACACAGGTAAAAATGGCACAGCAAAAAATCGCACGGTAAAAATGACACAGCAAAAAATCGCACGGTAAAAATGACACAGAAAAATCTTAGAAATGCAGCATCATCTCATTATCTGAGCTTTTTACATGATGTATACGTATTTATTGAAACTTTTCACACTATTTTTACACATTTATTTTCATACCATCTTTTATTTGCTAAAACAAAACATTGCCAAAAATAAAAAAACAAAATTTGCGTAAGAGGTGTTCACATAAATTAACTGGAAGTGAACTGCGCGGAAACCTGTGACCACAACATCTACCGTTACCTTTCTCCACGTCGGCCCTAAGTTGATCGAGCTCGCTCTTCAGCTGTAGCTGTATCTTGATGAGCGTGGCCGAGCAGACTATGCAAGCGGCGACGAGAACGAACACGAACAATGGCATGCACATGGAACAGAAACGAGCGGATCGCTGCCTGTGGAGGAAGAACAGAACAACAGCCTTGAATACGGAAATAATGCACAAGGCCTGCACACTAGGCCCAAATGATGGTTACCAAATAAATCATATACTGCACCTGTAGTTTTGTTAATAATTTTACAGAAAAATTGTACAAAGCAGTAGTTAGTGGTTCTTCAAAAAAAATCTCCAAAACCTATAGCAAAAAGCAATGGTAAAAGCTTCCAACTGAAGTTCTTTATCGCTACTCGATAAACTCGCTACTGTTATAATTTACAATGTACCAGTAGTTTTGCTAAAGGAAAACCGGATGATTGTGTAAACACGAGTTCAGAATAAAGAATGTTCTAAAATATTGAAATCTACAATAGCTTTTTTTAAATCAAAGCTAAGATTAAATAATAATTACCTCGGATACTCAAATTTTGTTAAACTTTCAAAGCTACGCGCGGCTCAGTAAATCTACTAAGATTGGCAACAGCACCTTTTTGTCACATTTGCGTGGCCGACAAATAGAAGGCGGCACCGTCATAACTATGATCATGAACTGCAGGGTTGGTTTCTGACGTCATATGACGTAGAGCCCATATTTTCTGACACCTCGCGTTTAAGCGCTTACACAAATGTGCTTGACGCGCAAGGGAAGATGCCTGGCATAGCACAGACTGTCGTTAGTTTCTGACGTAAGCAATAGCTGTGTTCCGTTGCTGTTAATTAACTTTCTCAGCTAATTGTTCTACTATAAGGAACAATTGTGTTAATCTTTATAGGCAAGAAAATGTATATTTTGGACTGTAAATTAAAATGAGATTGAGTCTAAACAATCGTCCAGTCTTCCTTTAATAATTTTAAACAAAAATCCTACGATACCCTAGCCAGTGGTTCTTCAAAAATATCTCCAAAACCTATACCAAAAAGCAATGGTAAATGCAGTTGTTTATCTAGTTAACTCTCTACTATCATACAATCTTTGAAAGATGCTGTAATAACACATGGCAAACAACATTATTATAGAAACTGGCATGTTATTCATTCATATTCACTCATTCATTCATGCATATGCAACGAGTCAATAACAGAAATCTTTTATTACAACCAAAACCTCTGACCATTAGGTATGCATATGCAATGAGTCAATAACAGAAATCTTTTATTATAACCAAAACCTCTGACCATTAGGTATGCATATACAATGAGTCAATAACAGAAATCTTTTATAACCAAAACCTCTGACCACTAGGTATGCATATGCAATGAGTCAATAACAGAAATCTTTTATAACCAAAACCTCTCACCGTTAGGTATGCATATGCAATGGGTCGATAACAGAAATCTCTTGCCTTTGCTTTTTACGAGCATATGAAATATACTATAACAGTTTTAATATTGTTAACCAGCATCAAACACAGGTAATAAGACATTTGTTAAAGGAAAACTGGACGATTGTCTAGACATTAGTTCAAAATAAAGAATGCTCTAAAATATTGAAAACTACAACAGCTTTCTTAAATCAAAGCTTAGATTAAATAATAATTATCTCAGATAGTTAAATGTTGTTAAACTTTCAAAGCTACGCAAGGCACAGCGAATCCACTAAGATTGACAGCGGTGCATTTTTATCATTGAATCAGAATGATCACGAACTGCAGAGTTCATCTGTGATGTCAGCGTGATGTAGCGCTCACTTTTGCGACATTATATCAGCATTTTGTAGCGACCTTCGCTTAAGCAAATGTGTTTGACGTGCAGGGAAGATGCCCGCCATTGCACAAACTGTAGTTAATTTGCGATGAAAGCAACAGCTGTAATCGGTTGCCGTTGATTAACTTTCCAAGGTAAATATTCTAATATTAGAAAAAAAGGTTAACTTTTACTGGCAAGAAAATGCACATTTTGGACAGCAAATTAAAATGAGATTGAGTCTAAACAATCGTCCGGTTTTCCTTTAAGTTTTATAAATGATTAATGTCTACTTTTCGCATGCAGATCACACTTTTCCTAAACCAACTGACAGTACCTGCTAGTTCCTGCAAAGACACCATCTGAAAACTATCACACCAAAATCAGTTCCCCACCATATTCTAAGGGCTTAAACTGAATACCAGTGCACAACAATCTAACAGTGCCACCTATCACCTTGACATGTAACTAGCAAATGACCTCAGACCAAAGAGCAAAAACTTGCTATGAGTTACTCTCTGACAGTAAGCACGAGTTGACACTCATTTTTCTATTTGCAGAGAGAGGTGTCGAGAGTAACTCGCCAAGGTGTTCACACTAGACAGCAAATCAACTCGCGGCAACTGTCGGAGAGTACACAATTGCAGAGAGAGAGAGAGAGAGAAAACTCATGACAAAAAAACTCTCTAGTCTGAACGCGCTGTTAGTCACATTATTGCATCTGTCCATTCTGATGTTGCCTAGACAACAGGCACGCTAACATATTCATCAACTTTCATCTGGCAAACAGGTGATTACTAGACAAACACTAGGATGCTGTGTAAATAAGGAAGCGAATTACTACAATAGCCTTGTACATCTATCCGTCGTGTCTGAAGGCATATTAAAACACAGCCACCATTACCATAGATCAATTTGCTTTAATTTAGAAGTATGAGCAGGTCTGATTTAGGGTTTGCAATCGAAGCATTTGACTTTTTGGTTTGACAAGGGTTTGTATTTTATTTTTCTTCACGCTGCTGCTACCACACTGAAATGAGTTTTCATAGAAACCACCCATTTAGGTTATAGGGTTAGTAACTGCGCCCTGCAATATGAAAGACCGCTAGAAGCAAAGTACTAACTCTCCAGACGTGACTCAAATCTAAACGAAGTCAAAGCTAATGATGGTCTTTGAGATTTCCAACACTAGCGCTTGAGCGACTCGCCATTGAACCGTGTCCGACACGCATCCACTTTGAGGCAAGGAGGTAATCAAATAGCAATGCAATTATGGAATAGTTTGTAGGCAGTCAGATGGTTCCACATCACTTGATTGAATCTTAATGTTTGTTGTGCACGCCGAATACGAATACTGTTTGACAAGATCAGGGTATGAGGTCGCCAAGGTCTTCAAGAAATCAGTAGAAAGTCAGAGTATGAAGTCGCCAAGGTCTTCAAGAAATCAGTAGAAAGTCAGAGTATGAAGTCGCCAAGGTCTTCAAGAAATCAGTAGAAAGTCAGAGTATGAGGTCGCCAAGGTCTTCAAGAAATCAGTAGAAAGTCAGAGTATGAAGTCGCCAAGGTCTTCAAGAAATCAGTAGAAAGTCAGAGTATGAGGTCGCCAAGGTCTTCAAGAAATCAGTAGAAAGTCAGACGTTGGTGAAAGACGGTGCAATTTGCTTAATTACGTAAGAAATGGCAAGTGTAGCTGCAGGAATCGAACCATGGTTTTACGCCCGTGGATAATAGGTTTTTTTTTAAAATGTTCTTTTGTGTTACAGTAAAAGGTTTTTGTAGCAATAAAGACTCTGGTGGATTCATAATTGCACTGAGACATTAACTATTTACTTACAGCTGCCATCCAGTAGATGGTTTTATAAAAGCTTCATCTACAAAAGTCTGGTTTGCTTTGAGGAAGTAATGTCAATGGTTTCTTTAAAGGACATGGTCCAGCATGGATCTTTACCAGATAGACAAAAACACCAAAAAAAGTAGGTCAACGCAGCCTCTTTTATCACTTAGATAAAACACTATTTTGCTTTGAGGAAGTAATGGCAATGGCTTCCTTAAAGGACATGGCCCAGCACGGCTCTTTACCAGACAGATAGACAAAAAGCATAAAAGAATAGGACAGCATAGCTGCAGCAACTGAAACTGGGTCATCTGAAATGGCTTCTCAAAATTATTAGTGGTCAAAAAATGTTTGGGTAACACTTTCTAGGTTGACACAAGTTGATACAGCACGTGCAAAGATCTAATACTTAAAAGCTAAACAAACGTAGGACCCTGAAACATACATTGGCAAAACAAACACGAAAATCACACACCCATAAATAATTAATACATGTATTATTTAGTGCCTTGTCATTTCTTCACCTGTTGCCATAATGTGATTGAGGCACACACACTAAAAGCACAAACAGACACACACAATTGGATTTCAAAACAAGAAACTCATCAACAAAACCCTCAAAACCTTTTTATTCTCACCAGAAGTTACTAAATCTGTGATTGAGGCACACACACTAAAGGCACACACACAGACACACACAATTCGATTTCAAAACAAGAAACACATCAACAAAAACCCTCAAAACCTTTTTATTCTCACCAGAAGTTACTAAACCTGTGATAGAGGCACACACACACTAAAGGCACACACACAGACACACACAATTGGATTTCAAAACAAGAAACCCATCAACAAAAACCCGTCCATAAGTCGGCAATTAAGCTTTTCTAGTTATTTGCATATTAAGAATCTCCATTTCATGAGGATCATTTTGATACCAAGCTCATCGCTCTCTGTTATTTCTAAGCTGAGATAATCAACATTGAAGTTGAGGTACAGGCTGCACACTGAAAAACATAATCTTGAGAAAATCACTGTTAAAGTTAGCCATTGTTTTTTGTAGCGTTTCTACAAAACACTTAGCAACTGCACAAATATTGGTTGCTATGGACTTTGCAAGAATACTTGATGGCTCTTCCTGATGAAGCTCTGGGGTTGGAAACAGTAAAAACCTGAAGCAAAATGACTGCGGCCAGGAGCTACTATCAGAGTTTGAAAATGTGAGTTTTTAACAATTGCAGTACTAGTTTCTAGACAGAAAAGTGGGTAAGGAGTTATAAAATTAGATTTTTAGTATTTTTGAACTCTTCCTAGATAATTTGATGCTAGAATATAAAAGTCCAATATATTTCGCGTTGGTTTTTACAAAATACGAAAAATTGACATTTGACCAAATTTTGGTTCATTCTACTTTGAAGCATCATAACGTAGTTTTAGCTTTACCGACTTATGGTTTTGGTTTGCAATCACACAAGTAGTAAACCCTAAATAATTCTAATTAACAGTCACGCATTAAAAAAGCGAACCACTGTTCAATATTCCTTCAAACATTCAAACAAATGACACCATACTCTTTCTTGCCAAAGTTTTTTTCTTAATTATAATACTCCATTTCCTTATTCTTTATTTTTATTCCATGTAAAAGTTCATGGAGTAGAAAGTAACGTGAACTTCCAGAGAAAAAAAATGTTTCTCAAATCTACCCGCCACGCCATCTAGCTGCCACGTACTTTTTCCTGGGAACATGAGACGTCTTCACGTACTCCTCCAGATCAGAGGTGTCGGAGTGAGTCCGCAGCAGTTCGTGACTACTACTTCTCATACCCTTCATCAGGCCATTGGACCGAATCGTCCGCACCACTAGAGGCAAGTTATTATTGCTGGACGTCGTACTGGACACCAAGGCGTCCAGTTCCTTCCTCTTCTTGTACCTCTTGCTCTGCTTGAACTGGACATCGGTCCCCGTCTCCATACCGGTCAGCGAATAGTCTCTGGTCATCTGCAACTACACATTAGTTCTTCGGACGTCTTGATGGCCAAACACACACCGGTCATCATAACACAAACTTCATTTATCGCTTCATTTCATTATCACAATTTAACGATAATGTCTTTGATCCAATTTTCAGAAGAATCACATAATAAAGTTCTGCTTTCGGCACTGAAAACACTCACTGTGACATGCGAGTTAAACGCGCACTAGAACACAGTACAACATAATCAATGACCTATATTTAGCATGAGTCAATACAAAAATACCATATCCAGCGTATGCAAGCTTATTCAAATCGCTGTGAGGTTATGCAGTAGTCACACGCCAGGGTTTAATCAGTTCAAAGTGCAACTAGTGAGCAAAAATAAAAGCTGTGTCGTCACGTCGAACAGGAAGCTAAACGCTATACGTCTTCCACTAACTCACTCATTAGACAAGCGCTTTCGTTCTGCGGGGGGTTTTCGTGGAAATCAATAGAATACGTGGTGAGCGTCAGCGCCGCTCGGCGTGGCAAGGAAGCCATAGAGAAGCCAGCGAGTGACGAGCGCTAATCAATACGTGTTTAAACATGATCAGACGGCAAGGTGCAATGACGAACATATATAGCAGCCCAGTGAATTAAAGAGGCCTAGAAACGCTAAACTGAGTCAAATATTTGAGCGAATGGCTGGTTAGTTGGCAGGTCGGTTGCTTGGGTGACTCTGTTACGTTACTTATTTGCAGTGCGATTGACTGGCTAGCTGATTGACAGCTGGGTTAACTGTTGACAGTGTGAGTGACTGGTTAGTTGGCTAGAGGGATAGTTAGCTTTGCTTTCGTTTTGGGTTGGCTGTCTGGATACATGGATGGATGGATGGATGGAAGGATGGATGGATGGATGGATGGATGGATGGATGGATGGATGGATGGATGGATGGATTGATGGATGGATGGATGGATAATTAGTTAGTTAGCTGTGGTTGTTTTGTTAGTTGGTGACCGGCAGGTATTTAGTTGGTTGACTGGCAGTGCAGTTGGCTGGCTGGTTGCTTTGTGGGATGGATGACCAATTAGTCAGTTAGTTGGTGACTGATTGGCAGTACAACTGGCTGGCCAGTGGTTGATGGTTTGTTTGTTGGATGGTTGGCAAGTTGGTTGGTTGCTTAACTGACTGGCTGACTTGCTGGGTGTTGGTTGGTTTGCTGACTGATTGCTTAGTAGGTTGGCTTCGTCACTTGGTTTGATGGTTGGTTGGTATAATAGTTGGTTGGTTTGTTGATTAGTCAGTCGGTTGGAAAGACAACTGCTTGGATGATAACATGTTAGTTGTAACTTCATTAGCCAGTTTTTTTCATTTGTGGCGACAGCTTCGTATTAGTTGGTTGGTTGCAACTCTAGTTGGCTGGCTAGCTGGCGGGCTGGCTAGTTGGTTAGTTGCTCAGATAGCTAGTACATTGGATGCATGGCAAACTAGTTTGTTGATTGCTTGCTGGTGTGGCCATCTGGCTGATTGATTTATCTGTTAGTTTGTTCGATGGTTGGTTGTATGATTGACTGCTTAGCTGACCAGTTGGGTTGTTGGCTCATTAGTTAGTTGTTGGCTGGTTAGTCGATAAGTGATTGTTTACAACTAAAATTAACTGGTTGCTTAGCTACTAAAACGCTCTACATTTTCAGTAAAAGCAAACAACACAAGTTCACACTCTTGCTTGTTAAGTGGGGAATACACAGCATCCGGATGTGGATGCATTTGGGGATGCAGAATAGAAAATTGGGTTTATATTGTTTTCAATGCGCCCGTTTATGCAGCCTGCGTGTCATTATTCTTTTACTGCAGCCATTTGTTCTTGATTTTTTTCGCACACTATTCCGGAGATTGTTTCGCATTGGAAAACGCATCCGCATCCGCATCCGGATACTACGTAAACGCCACTTTACTCTAGACCTGCCAGGAACAGAATAAGCACAACAAGATCATCAGCGGAGTAGATTTAGGACCAGCAAGATACACAAACAGCAGTGGGTCGTGCACCAAGTGAATAAGTCATCTTTGGCGGAAGACAGAGAAGGTAGCAAAGTTTAAAGGAACACAAAGTACAACTTAAAGTACGAGAAACACTCTTTTTGTATCACTTGCATGCTGTCTTGTTGCACACAGGGTTTGCGTTAGTAACGTTGATATAAAACTTGCAAATTTAAACTAGCACGATGGCCGTTAGGTACAGCCATTTTAACTGTAAGTCACTGAAACAAATTCAGATAACATTGAGCAAAGTTTGAAAAAAATAATCAGAAGCATTCGTAGCGCACTCTTTGCTAACTAAGCAGAAATTTAAATTACTTTTTTACGTTAATAAGATAGTTAATGTGTTTTTTGGTGAGCCAGTGATGCACACTGGGATGTTTTTACCAGTTGGTACAAATATTTAAAATTATTAAAAAAAATTTTTCCAAATTATAGTTCCTAAGTTTTTCAAACAGCTAAGCATAATGTAGCTTTGTATGAAAACTATTTTTGGGACATACTTTAGAATTCCCTTTTTTCCCTTTAAGGATAACAGATCTCAGGAGAACACTCTTACATTTTAAGATCTTCTAACACGTGTCACCTTAGGCCTGATAAAACATGAACAGCTGTGTGAAGATAACACTATCTCTAAGGAGATAACATTATCTCTGTAAAGATAACATCATCTCTAAGAAGATAACATTATCTCTGTGAAGATAACATTACCTCTGTGAAGATAACATTATCTCTAAGAAGATAACATTATCTCTGTGAAGATAACATTATCTCTGTAAAGATAACATAATCTCTAAGAAGATAGCATTATCTCTGTGAAGATAACATTACCTCTGTGAAGATAACATTATCTCTGTGAAGATAACATTATCTCTGTAAAGATAACATCATCTCTGTGAAGATAACATTATCTCTAAGAAGACAACATTATCTCTGTGAAGATAACATCATCTCTGTAAAGATAACATCATCTCTGTGAAGATAACATTATCTCTAAGAAGATAACATCATCTCTGTGAAGATAACATCACCTCTGTGAAGATAACATTACCTCTGTGAAGATAACAGTATCTCTGTGAAGATAACCTTATCTCTGTGAAGATAACATTATCTCTGTGAAGATAACATCATCTCTGTGAAGATAACATCATCTCTAAGAAGATAACATCATCTCTGTGAAGATAACATCATCTCTGTGAAGATAACAGTATCTCTGTGAAGATAACATTATCTCTGTGAAGATAACATCATCTCTGTGAAGATAACATCATCTCTAAGAAGATAACATCATCTCTGTGAAGATAACATCATCTCTGTGAAGATAACAGTATCTCTGTGAAGATAACATAATCTCTAAGAAGATAACATAATCTCTAAGAAGATAACATCATCTCTAAGAAGATAACATCATCTCTGTGAAGATAACATTATCTCTGTGAAGATAACAGTATCTCTGTGAAGATAACATTATCTCTGTGAAGATAACATCATCTCTGTGAAGATAACATAATCTCTGTGAAGATAACATTATCTCTGTGAAGATAACATTATCTCTGTGAAGATAACATCATCTCTGTGAAGATAACATCATCTCTAAGAAGATAACATCATCTCTGTGAAGATAACATCATCTCTGTGAAGATAACATAATCTCTGTGAAGATAACATTATCTCTGTGAAGATAACATAATCTCTGTGAAGATAACCTTACCTCTAAGAAGATAACATCATCTCTGTGAAGATAACATCATCTCTAAGAAGATAACATTATCTCTAAGAAGATAACATCATCTCTGTGAAGATAACATTATCTCAAAGAAGATAACATCATCTCTGTGAAGATAACATTATCTCAAAGAAGATAACATCATCTCTGTGAAGATAACATTATCTCAAAGAAGATAACATTATCTCTGTGAAGGTAACATTATCTCAAAGAAGATAACATCATCTCTGTGAAGATAACATTATCTCAAAGAAGATAACATCATCTCTGAGAAGATAACATTATCTCAAAGAAGATAACATCATCTCTGTGAAGATAACATTATCTCAAAGAAGATAACATCATCTCTATAAAGATAACGTCATCTCTGAGAAGATAACATTATCTCTAAGAAGATAACGTCATCTCTGTGAAGATAACCTTATCTCTAAGAAGATAACATTATCTCTGTGAAGATAACCGTATCTCTGTGAGGATAACAGTATCTCTGTGAAGATAACATCATCTCTGTGAAGATAACAGTATCTCTGTGAAGATAACATCATCTCTGTGAAGATAACATTATCTCTGTGAAGATAACAGTATCTCTGTGAAGATAACAGTATCTCTGTGAAGATAACAGTATCTCTGTGAAGATAACAGTATCTCTGTGAAGATAACATCATCTCTGTGAAGATAACATTATCTCTGTGAAGATAACAGTATCTCTGTGAAGATAACAGTATCTCTGTGAAGATAACAGTATCTCTGTGAAGATAACATCATCTCTGTGAAGATAACATAATCTCTGTGAAGATAACATCATCTCTGTGATTATGACATTGTCTTTGTGAAGATAAAATTAATTAATTCATCCACTATAAACAATGCAGCAATAGTGGCGGTAGCCAGCAACAATATTGCGTGATCTTTGTTTAAGCTCTATGGCAAAGATGACGCACATAGCAGCTCAGTTGCGAAGCACACATATTCAGTTCCGTAAAAGATGCACGGTAGCAAAGAATAACGCGAGTGCTTTAAGTATTCTTACTTAGAAAAGATCTTATGCAGAACAATGGATAAAATCACAATTTTCTCGATCATACTGTTTTGTCGGTGCGAAACGACAAGCTCGCAATGCATTCTGGGAATCGCCCTAAAACTAAACAAAGTACAATTGGCAGCCTGCAGTGCTATTTCTACCAAATCAAAATTACTAGCAGACGAAAAACAAACACAAAGACGAATTACACCTTTATCTCTCGTTGATCAAAGATGCTATCGCACATTATACATTCTCTTAGATATGCCATACAAGACATAAAAAAGCTACAAAAATCAATTTTCCACGGATTGTATAAAGTACATTCTGCCATTGTATAACAAATGAACAACATCTAGGCCAAAATATGAATGGGTCAGCGGATGGTTCTTATCCAGATATAAATACAAATACGATGGAATAAACCAATAATGCCAATAGAAAGCAGAATATGTCAGTATGTGATACACCCGCCCGCTATACAAACTGAACGTCGCGTCTTGTGTGAATGCTGCTTAACAGAAGATATTCGTAGCAGATACTCCAGTATTGATTTTTCTAAACTTTGCAGTATTTTCATTCACTCAAATTTACATGAAAGCATTGAAGTTGTGTATAGAGTTACACAAATTTAAGACGCTGATGCATTATAAGGGACAAAGGAACTTTTCATTAATTATGTATCAACTGAAAACTAGGGTATAGTTAAAAATTTAGATATTTAATTTGAGTTATTTGTAACGTATCATGGTAATCACTAATATTTGGATGGACTACTATGTATATGTTGTGCTTTAACATGTGTGTGTGTGTGTGTGTGTGTGTGTGTGTGTGTGTGTGTGTGTGTGTGTGTGTGTGTGTGTGTGTGTGTGTGTGTGTGTGTGTGTGTGTGTATGTGTTTATATGTGTATATATGTATATATATATATATATATATATATACATATATAATTATATGCGTACATATATATATATATATATATATATATAGATATATAGATAGATAGATAATATATAGGTATATGCCAAAATTTGCGGATTTTATGCGAAATTTCGAGCATGCAAAACCCACGTACGTAAAGTTAAAACTTCAATTGTTTGCACAAAAAGTTTACCTAATTTCAGCGCAATATTTTCGTTTTGTTACGATAATTATGGTTTGTGGTGTAGTGCGATAGGTATGATAAGGTGGAGTGATGTATGTACATCATGTGATGCAATGGTAAGATAAGGTGGAGTGATGTATGTACATCATGCGATGTGATAAGTATGATAAGGCGGAATGATGTGGAGCGATGTATCTACATCATCATGTAGTGCGACGGGTATGATAAGGTGGAGTGATGTGGAGTAATGTATGTACATCATCATGTTGTACAATGGCTATGATAAGGTGGAGTGATGTATGTACATCATCATGTTGTACAATGGCTATGATAAGGTGGAGTGATGTATGTACATCATCATGTTGTACGATGGCTATGATAAGGTGGAGTGATGTATGTACATCATGTTGTACGATGGCTATGATAAGGTGGAGTGATGTATGTACATCATGTGATACAATGGGTATGATAAGGTGGAGTGATGTATGTACATCATGTGATGCGATGGGTATGATAAGGTGGAGTGATGTGGAGTGTTGTGTGTGCATCATGTGATGCTATGGCTATGATAAGGTGGAGTGATGTGGAGTGATGTATGTACATCATGTGATACGATGGCTATGATAAGGTGGAGTGATGTATGTACATCATGTGATGCGATGGCTATGATAAGGCGGAGTGATGTGGAGTGATGTGTGTACATCATGTGATGCTATGGCTATGATAAGGCGGAGTGATGTGGAGTGATGTATGTACATCATGTGATGCTATGGCTATGATAAGGTGGAGTGATGTATGTACATATGTGGTGTGAGTTGTCGATCAGGATTTACAAGGAAAATTCCTTTGCAGGGGGACTAACTAGTGCTTTATTATTCATTAGTCATCGTAACTCCTGGCTTCATACAAAAAAGTTTTTGACAAATAGGACGCACATATTATAACCAAGTCTAGTTTTTGCCTACATTTTCTGCGGATCTAACGGATGCGCGAACATTCAAACATCACATAATCCGCAGATTATGCGGAAGCAGATAAAAGAAAAAGTGATATTTGCATGTGAACAAAAACCATTGATCCATTCGCATCTACTTTGTGTTTCGTAAAAAATGGATGTCAAATCAATCGAGGATCTCAACCAAAAACCCAAATTTTGCCATCCTCATCAAAAAACGTTAAGAAACTTACCATTTTGCATAGACAGAAGAGAAATTTTCTTATGCAATGTCCAGGTGGTCCAGGATAATCCCGCTAATCCCAGAAGAAGAATAATGAATAAAACTAGTTGAAAGAAAAGCCAGCAAGAACAGCCCGGTTCTTTGACATCGTTGTTGTTATTCGCAACATTCTGTTTCCTGGAAGTAGGAAAAACAATTCAAAATAATTATGTAAGATATAATTCTATCTGGGACATATTAACAAATAGGCTAACTAGGCTATAGCCAAGGGTGCCAAAGTTTGGGGGGGGGGCGTCACTTTTAGAAAAAATTCTTAATCTCCACGGAAAATGTGTAATATGTACTTTCATATTCATGTAAATGGCGCATTTCATAACACACCACAGGCAGTTACTGAGAACAACTTTTATGTAAGTGCTACATAACGAACAGGTGCAAGGTATTGCACAGAAAGCAGTTGCACAGCCTGCTTGAATATGAGCGCTATGCAAATACATGTAATTAATAATGACCACGTAGAACCTAGATTAATAGTGTTTCTAACACACCACAAGTAATTGTTTCATCTGCTCATTAATAAATCATAAAGAACCATTAAGAAGATGGGTGGGACAGAACTATCAGCCTAGGGCATCGTAGAGTCTTAAAGGGCACTGAATTCCATGTAGGCCTGATAGAAACTTTGCTCTTTTGCAATTTCTTGCAGTTATGAAAGAAGAAAAATGGGAGTGCCGTGAACCGAATTCCTAAATTTTGCCCTAGTTTGAAAAACAAGTGCCTAGACTTCGTTTCTGATTGAAATAAGTATAAAAGCTGCTGTTTACAGTACACCCGAGAAAGAAACCAAGAACACTGGATTAAAACATGTGCATATTATTACAATTCACACTTTGGTATATGCAATGAACAATGAAACTGCATTAATTAATAATTTGCATTTTGTAGGTAGATGCCAACTCCATCAAAAAGTCTATGGTTTATTCATACCTAATACTAGTGGCG